>OMLM01010594.1:27232-39254 GCA_900302695.1 Helostoma temminkii
TAGGTTAGGAGGAGTAAGGTGAGAAGGCAATGATAATCATAGCTTGTCATTTGAGAAGACAAAAACAGCTCTGTTATAAATTATTGTCTTCCTTACTGCTGTGCCTTTCTGTTTCACTACACATCCAGCTGGACTGATACGTTTTTTCTATGATGTGTCATACTAAATAATACATCACAGTCTGTTTCTGTGAAGTGTCACATTTGTTGGATTAATGTTTTGTTTCTCTCTCCTTCGATTTCTTTTCTATCATTAAACCTATGACCAATGAGAATGAAGATTCAGTATACCAAAGGTACAAACATGGCACTATTTGTCTAACATATTAAATACGGTACAAATTTAAATGTTTGTTTTCCATAAGAGAAAACAATTTGTCTTATGGAAACTTTTCACCCATGAAGAAGGAATGCTGTCAGGAGTGTTTTAATGTCTGCATAACAGAGGAACACCGAAACCTTTTGTTAAAATGTTCCGACTGAAATGCTCCAACTGAGAGTTAAATGCTTGCTTTGTCTCACCTGTCATCAGTGCTATCATGTACGCCACCAGCTTGTGGAAAGTCAAATTTTTGTCCAGTTGTTTTCTCATTGTTCTGCTGCAACACTGGAAAGATAAAAAGAAGAGAGTGGACAGTTAAACACGCAACAAGATATTTCAGAGAAGCAATCATTCTGGTTTGTGCCAAATAAAAACTGCTTATTTAATATGAACTTTATGTCTGCAGACCAAAGTTCACAAAACAAACCACAACACAGTCAAAAGAGAGGTGCAAAAGAAAAATAAGATAAAGACCATTAAATTAAAAAAAATTTTAACATTAAAACTCAAATTGCACTATTAAATTAAATCATCCTAAACAGCAAAGAATGAAAAACAAAGAAAATAGGAGAGTATGAAAGCATCACACAAATGTTTCCTGGACACACAGCTGTCAAACTAATGTTAAGACAATATGAAGATACGCAGCCGTACAGATATTGACAGTGTGTTCAGTGGACCCTGTAATGTTGCTAAAGATTCACAGTCTTACCGCGAAGGAGCCTCGGAGCAGAGACAGAAGGTTTCTGCACACTGGGAGGAGGATCAGCATGCAGTTAAAGTTGAGGACAGCCGCAGGAGCTCTAGCCCAGGACAAGGCAGACTAAAAATGCAACACACACACATATATTTATTCATAACCTGTACTGTATGTTGAGTTTAACCTTTTATGGATTACCTATGTTAAAAATAATAGAAAATACGTTGTACTCTGCATTTATTTGTCAGCTGGAAATGTATGCTTTTCACATTTCTGATGTCTGTAAATAGAGTCTTTACTAATAGAAATAGAAAACACAAATAGTCCAGACAGTTAAGGTACAGTTTTTAATAGAATTAGTTTCCTTTTTTCTCTACTATTAATCATCAAGATCCCTCAGATTTCTTTTTTTATGTGTTTTAAAAACAAGCCCCAACATGACCAGTTACACCAGTTAATATTACATTTAATAATTATTCGCATAAATGAAATTTAATAATTGTATATAATAATAAAACAGCTGTAAGAGCAATTCTGCAGAACATTTGATGCTGCTGCACTCTGCGTGTAATGAAGTACTTTTATATTGTTGTAATGGTAGTTTTACTTAAGTTAAACACCTGACTAATGTGTAAGTAATGAACTCATCATATCTGATATTTATGTTCATGTTAATCTCCATGTACTCACCCCTATGAGATGACGCGTGTAGAAAAACTGACCCCCATTGTAGTAGATAAAGTAAAACCAGACGAAAAGAAAGATGTTGATGCCCATCCAGACCGCCTGTAAACACAGTCACGATTATGTTCCCATTGCAAAATGAACACAGACCTTAACACAACACTTGCAGGGTTTTTTAAAACCTGGAGATGCAGTTCAGACCCTAATATTCATGCGTATTTTTGGGGGGGATTTTCGCCATTTTGCGCATAAAACCTGTGCGCCTTTACCTGAAAATGCAATTCTTAAATCATAAAGAACTCACTAAAATGAAGGCTGAAAGTCCATTGTTGACAATCCAGTTACCCATGTTGAGCACTTTATTCGGTCTTGCAACTGCTTCACTGCAACTTCAGCTCACCTGCACGGTTTAACTTATACCCTCCTGACGGGGCTCCTCCCACATCTACAGGTGAGCCGGTGAGGAAACACAAAAGAAAACAATAGTTGCAGCGAGTGAAATGAATGGAATTAATAAGGAAATTCAAGCTTTCCGCCCTGGAACTGCGTGAATACTTTTACTCTGGAAATTCCGATTGAAAGAAAAAATGAATTAACAATAATTACGTCACATGGAACTAGTAACAGGAAATGTCAGTTACACTATACTGGAATGCTCGATCAGCCTTGACAGGAAGAGTGAGGTTTTATTGCGTGTACGTGTGGTAGTGTAGTGTGCTACTGAACGGATAAGAACGAATGCTGACACAATTTTATTTCATTCAAACGTCAAGTAAAACATTAGTAGTCAAGGCACTGAACAATCAAGAAACTGTGAAAGACTTCAGTAAAGTAGAAGCTGTTACAGTGTCAGTCTATATTAATACATAAATTCTTTAGGACACATGCCTGATATTTTTTTTTTACTCTTTTTCAACTGAACATTTCACTGACTTTTCACTCTTTTCATGTATTTTTCCTAAAATGAAAACTATTTATTAAGGCATCCAGACTGGACAGTGAAGAACATGAGGCAATCATCACAGCAGGTTTATGCAGTTGCATATGATGTAGTGCAGATGCAAACATGTGCAAAGGGAGCATTCATGGTGTGAAAACCCTGAGAGGAAGTAAACCAGGGTCAACCCGCTCAGTCTTTCGAGCACTTCGGATACACTTGGCACGTTTCCCACACACCTGGCTCAGTCTTGTACCTGTCCCACTGTGACTCTCTGAAGGCGGTCTTTGTGCATGGCTGCATATTTCAAGGTGCTACATTCTTTGGTGCACCACGGTTTGTTGGTGCTCTGGGTGTGTGTGATCATTGTCCATAAACACATCAGAAGTTAGCTTAAAACTCTCAGAATCATGAATGGGTAAAGTTTTATGCACTTCAGAGGAAAAGGAAAAAATGTTGGACCTTACTGAAAAACAGAAATTCATTCTGGTTATTGTGTTGTGTTTTATTCAGGAGTGCACTCTGCAGCACCAGCATTACGTCAACCTACTGCAGTTCTACATTTCACAGACAACTTCTCAGGCTGCCTCCATCATGTCTTCAACAATAGCAGTCTCCCGCTCTCCCAGCTGACTGGTGAGGTCAGGGGGTTGTGAGTTTTGTGGGTCCAGCAGCTCCAGGGGCTCCTCAGGGACCAGCACCATGGTGGCAGCAGTGGAGTATGAAGGCATCCCTTTCCTACGCCTCTCCTGCCCTGATCCTTTACGGCAGCAGACGCAGTGCAGGCAGTCGTGAACGTTGTACTTGAAGAGATGTCTGCACGGGTGACAGAACTGATAGAAGAGCAGCATGAAGAGCACTCCCAAGCTGTAGCACATCAGCAGCTGCACACACAGAAGTGGGGCACACACATACTCATAGAAGTCTGATTTAAAGAAGTACCAGAGAGTGATGAGGACAAAGTTTTCAACAAAACGCAGGCAGTAATAGATGGCCAGGCGGTTCCAACGCTGCTTTCTTTCAATGAGCTCTCGATGGGACAGGTCCAGCTGCACCGCCGACCAGCAGAAGATGTTGATGCAGGCGTAGAGCAACGTGAACATGCTCAACACCACCGTGGTGCCCACTTTAGAGAAGTTTTTCTCCACGTTGTCAGGTAGTGAGCCTTTCCTGGCCCAGAACTCAGCCCAGGGTAGGAAGAAGAAAAGGAGCAGGTTAGCCATGGCAACAAGGATCACCCAGTGTGTGAGTGCCGTGCTGAAGAGGACCAGAGCGGTGATCCGGGTGGCGATCTCCAAACCTCTCCACAAGATCATGCATATGTAGGCTGTAGGGCGCAACCGCACCTTGTAGTCGTCATATCTGATCTGGATGGCCAGAACGCTGCACACAAGAGCCCCGTATGTGATGGAGACCAGAGTGATGATCATCAGAGCCACTGTGGACACACAAAGAAATGACTGGTGATCCTTCAATAATACCAACATGAGCACATCACTACAGAGACCATGACTGCAGCAGCAAAACCCACCAAACATATAGATGTGAGCAGCAGTGTGTTTTAACACGTATGAAATTGTATTGTTGAGGCAAATACTGCGTTTTTTATGAATCTGTTACATATTGTCATGGATAAACATTAAGTAATCAGAATTGTGTAAGAATTATGCAAGAAGCTATAAAATGTTCCACTGACTGTAAAGAAAACCTACCTCTCTTCTGCAAAACACTGATTTTTATCTGATATACAAAAGCTTCTTGATGATGGACTTCATGCTGTGATCTTACACCCTTTTTATCTGCACTTACCGTTCACAATAAAACATGCAGTGACGTTTCACTTTATTTCTGCACTATGAATCGAACGCGATGAGTCACAGCTTATTGCTGATCTGCGACACCTACTTCAACCTTGCCAGGTACCAAAATTTAGAACACAGCACAGTAAAATAGTGTTTTAATTACACTCAGATAGTGGAACAATAGCTTAAACTTTAACCCCTCAATCATTCTTACATCTTGTATGGATGATGAATTTCTCCTGGATGGTGGCGTAAAGCTGGAGCGTCAGTTGAGGTGTGGAGCCAAGAAAAGCCTGGATAACTGCCGTGCGTTTGAACGCGTTCCTGTGTGTGGCCAGGTTGCGCTCCGACTGTCCGATTTCCCACTCCATGGTTGACTGCCCTTTTTTTAAACTGATCTTCCTGGAGATGGTGACATAAGGCTCTTCCTTTTTACCCGCCTTGAAATAGACCACCAGTGCCTCAAAACACCTGAGGAAGTGAGAGCAGAGAATGAGAGAGAGAGAGTGGAGTGATCGTTTCACACCAACAGAGGGCAGTGCAGTGTTACATTAAGCACAGGACACCACACAGACTTGATGTGTTTTGTTTTTTTACAACATTTGTGAATATATAAGAGCCATAAAAACTTTATGGCAAATTATGACAATGATTCAGGGGAAACATATCAGCTATTTGTTGCTGCAGGTTGTTTTCAGTCTTGGAACTTAAACTAAGATACAGTGTTTGTCAAGGTTTGTCACAATCTCAGGAATGTTATCTTGAGTAGGGGTTCACACAAAGGTATTTCTTTATAAGGTAAAAAAAAACAACAACAAAAACAATGAGATCCAATGAGGGTAGGTAAAAAACAGAAAACACAGTTCCCAGAAATCTGAGTGGAGGCACTGAAAACTGGGTGTGGTTCTCTTAAGGGTTGCAGGTGAATGCGGTCTGTGTTACGCTGACGGAGTGTGGGTGGTGGTTTATTATTATTATTATTTATAAGTAATACATATTTCCCAACCACAAAGAAGAAAGAATCAAAATTTTTAAGTTGAACATTTACCTGAAAAATGTATAATTTTTTAATTAAGAATATTTTCCACCTTTTTGTGAATGTCCAACATGTCACTAAACTGGAAGTTCAAGATTTCCACTTGCCAACAGCAACATATCAGTATTATATTCTTAGAATAATACGTCACTAAAATACCCTGAAGGACCCAGTGTACTGAACACTGAAATCCACTGCTGCACTAAAGTTCCCACCACTGCACTGGTATGTTTTACTCCAAACTCTCCTACTTTGGACATAACACTTGGAAGCTCAGGAATTTCTCATGAGTCTGTGCTGTCCTGACCCTCCAGAGTCAGCAGTCAGACATTTCCAGGCGCTGTTTCTTCAGCTGCCTCTTCCTGTCCTTTTTACTTGCAGCGCAAATACAGCAAACTGCCAAGCTTCCACAGCTTCAGCCCCAGAACTGTGTTTAAGCCAAATGTTAGAGGCTTGCTGGAGAAAATGTGTTGTTATTTACACACAGGCCCTTATCTCTACACAAGCACGCCCTCGCTTACATTGTAACCACTTCCAGCTGATAGTCACAGGCAGATGAGGGCAAGTCAAACTTATTGCACAAGGTTTACATTAGAGTAACAGTGGAGGCACGGAAACCTTCTTTACTGACATCCTTTCTAAAATCTGGCAGCACAATGGGCTCAGGATGGAGCATGTGCTTCGAGCCAGGTTGCACTTAGGATTCTGTAAAGCAACCGGGGAGGCAGACTGAATTTCACTTAGGGGATAGAAACCAGCAGGACAGATGAAGGCATTAGCCAAGAGAATCAATATGCTGACTTCTAAAGCTTATGGATTTATAAAGGGAAACACATCGGCTGCTGCTCTGCATTTACAGCCTGTTCCCTCAGTGTGTGAATTCAGCAGTACAGTGTGACAAACGCCACATGAACTGCGAAACCCCTGTGGCAGCTGATATTCTGTGACTTAACTGCTGCACAGTATTCAGGAAATTCGTTCAACAGCTCTTTGCATGATCATCCTGTTTTGATCGCTTGGGATTTACCCCATCAGACCCATCAGCCTCTGGCGAGTATGTAAAATACAAAGAGGCACAAAAAAAGACGCTTTACGTGCTGAGACTGGTTCAAGCTGACATAGTAATTATGCAGTTTAGGTCCCTGCTTTGGGAGCAGGATCATATATTTAAGGAGACAAGTCACAACAGGGTCTAGTCTGTATCAGATAACACGAGCCCTTAAAGGTTTCATATTGACTGTGTGGATAATGAGTCAGTAAACCAAACCAAGACTTACAAAATTAAAAAATCTTTATGTGCAGTTATTTGTGCAAATCATGCATTAAAGTTTCCCTTTTTACCGTAGACACTCCACGATTGACTGTAGGCACAAGATCAGCAGTTACGAAATCCCTAAGTCACACAGGAAAACTCCCATTTGAGCCAAGATGTAGCAGAGGTGATTTGCTTATGGCATAACAATGTGGAATCAGAAGGGCTGGACACAAAACTGAAGAGCAGAACGGAATAAACTTTACTGTAAAAACAATCAATAGCCTAAACATGTATCATGTTTCTGCCGCAGCCCAGTGTAACAGGAAACAACAGAGAGCATTTACAAGCTCATATCAGAGATGCAGCAAATAAAGTTACATAGACTTGCTGTGATATACAATCTGGGATGAGCAGTGGAGGATCAGCTACTTTTGGTTTTAGGCATTAACTTTTTTCAGATTCCAAAGTGTATTTTTCTTTTGTTAGCTGCATCCAGACTCCTTTTAAAAACTGGTTTCAATAGTAGCTAATAAACTTGATTAATAATTAAACATTTCAGAGTGTGTAACAACAGGACAAGGTGGAGATTTATCAGATCACTAAAAGTGAAAGTTTGGACTTAGATGCAAAGTAAATGTTCTGCGCATTTTCACCTACTTGAAAAGTTTAAAAGCTTTTTAAGCAAATTTATTTTGTCTGAACAATGAAAAATTATATTTTCATAAGTCTCTGAAGTTGGTTACGAGGTAGCTGCAGCACAGATACAAAAGAGACCATACACCTTCTGAAATGTTCTGCACAGGATGGACAAATTATCAAATTAGTTTTTGGCCATGTTTTTTCAAGAGGTAAAAATAAAGGCGCTGACATTTGATTAGTTTGCAGTTATTTCTCATGTCACTCTATGTCAGCACTTGTTTTTATGATTGTGTCACATTATTCCTCTGATAGACATCCACTACAATGAAGTCATCCCTGCTCCCACTGTATTTGTTGGTTATTTAATTTGTTTAGTGTAGTGGTTAGTACGGTTGTCTCACAACTAATAGGACCTGGGTTCAAATCCACTGGTCAGCTGGGTGTGTGGAGTCTGCATGTTCTCCCTGTGTCTGTGTGGGTTTTCCTCTGGCTGACACCCTTTGCTCTTTGCTACTGTTGCTGTAAATTCAGAGCCGCACCACTTGTTCTGTTAACAAATCAAAGAAAGCATGATCATGTCTAGGTTTGCACTTGACAGAGCTGAAACAATAGTCTCCACCTATGTCAACTCCTGTGAGTCACAGTTTACCAAACAAGTCTGTCAGCTGAGATCATCAGCAAGTTGGCTTATTTACCCTGAACCATTATGTTAACAACAATTCAAAGCTTTTACAACGTTGCAGCCTTGTCCTTTAGAGGTACACGTTGCTGACTCGTGTCATTTACTTTATTCATGCTTTCATTTCCAAGATCAACTCAAATCTCCCAGGCAACATGTAAGCTCTCTTGTCAACCTCTCTCCTCCTGATCCTGCCAGGCCTGGTCAGACTGAAGTGCAGTCAAATTAGGTCATAAGACTGAACAGGATTCAAAATATAAATGTGGAGGGTGTATTACTAGGGCCGGTGCCAGTGTCATTTGACTGACTGGTTTTATCGAGGCTGCTGCGGGGCTATATCCGTAATCCTCAGGATGTGACCATGCCACTGAGGAATGAATTTGTATTATCAAAGAAAAGTAAGAGATTGGACTTATCACAGGAACAGGAGATTGTTCTGGTGTCTAATCAGCACCTATGGTGAAGTGGGAGGTTGTTCAACCATCCATCACGTTCACCACAGTAAACAGGCTTTCCATCTGGAGTGTGATTCAGTTAACGATTGGAAAATCTGCGATCCTGATTCAGTGCAAAAAACAAAAAACACTCCACGGTTATCACAACACTGCAACAGTCTATCAAAATAATATATTTATTTATGTTTAATACAATTTTAAATGCAACAAGACTTCGACTTTGCAGAGTCATAGCATCTTCAATTTAAGTCATTAAGTGAAGGATAAAAAAATGACGCTGGACTCAGATAAAGTCTGGCAGGTTTCCCTTGAACATTACATTTTCTGTGCATCAACTGACTGATCTATTAAATGTTTCAGCTCCAGCCAGCATCCTGCTTTTTTAAAAACGACTGCATCGTGTTAGCTCTCAAAGATTCTCAACACTAACTGTCGGACTGTATCCCATTTAGCTTTCTGCATTATAAATGGAAAGTGGAAGTTGCACGTCTGTTAAGATGGATACCCGACTCAAAATGAAACTTTACAATGTTGCAACTAATGATTATTTTTATTACTGAACAATCTACACATTATTTTTCTACTTGTATGATCTTTAAAACATACAAAAGTCATATGATGTGCGTGAAACGCCCTGCGGCACCAATAAATGTCCAAAACATAAAATATTCAATGTATTATGGGGAAAATTCTCACGCCGAGAAGCTGGAACCATCAAAAGTTTGAACCCTAATCATAATTGATAACAAATATTCAGATACTACACTGTGAAACCAAAAAAAACATAAAATTTACCAATAAAATGTTTGACTTTTTTCTTGAAAAATAACTTCAGTGACCAAAAGGTTTTTAATTTAATTGCCAAATTAATCGACAAATCACTGCAGCTCTAGTCAGATGCAGAGTAACTGTAACTGTGCTTCTATGCTCTCAGCAAAGATTGTCAATTTGTATCCCAGTAAGTGCTCTGCCAGTAAAAGGGATAAGCCTAAACATAAATCAATAAGTTGTAGCGTACGAGTAATGGATATTCACTGTATAGGTACATGTAAAGTCAGTCAGTTTTTGAATACACGTCAACATATTTTTGCACATTTGATCTAGTTTGTTAAAACCAGTGGCTGGAAGTTACTGTACTATACTTTTTGGCATAGTTGAAATTTACTTGTTCTTCATTCTGATACTTTTCCGCTCTACTACAGAGCAAATGTTTATGTTTAATGACATAATGAGATAAACATGTATACAGGTGTCCCCTACACTGTTGCATTTATGTCTCTGAAACTGGTGGTTCTGTGAAATGAGTACTACTATTTTTGGTACTTCAAGTATATTTCGATGCTGTTTGTGCTCTCCCTAAATGGCAACTGCACTGAACTTGGTCGACTTGGTTCTAGTTTGGAGAGTATGTGTATACGACTAGTACTAAACTCCCCTCTGCCTCAGCTGTATCAAAATATCCCTGCTACTGGAGAAAGAGAGGACTTTTATTAGTAAGGATGATTTCATCTGGTTGTTTTTACTATGGAGGCTGTAGTCTGGGTTGACCTGCTCATCTTGACTCCTCCAGATGACATGATGAGTACTGAAAAACAGGTTGTGTCATCTGGAGGGTTTCTCAAACTACAACCATGTAACCTGCAAGTCTGCGCTGTGGCACTGCTACCTGTGATATACTTCCACCACTGCAAATCACAAGGATAAGACAAATCTATAAACTGTCCCATAAACTAACCAGTGATGATGCAAAGTAAACGATCCTTTAACATGCAAATCACGACCGCGCCTTCGCGTAACTCCTGAGCGTCACCCACCTGATGACTGGGCCGAGCAGCAGCAGGTGCATGAAGAGAACCATGGGCCGGTCCCGACCCAGGTCCCTGTGAATAAACGTCAGGGTTAACTGGATGAGCACGGCGGGCAGCAGCATGAAGGTGATGGTGAAGCTCATCCAGATGACGTCGCCCGTCTTGTGGTACATGCTGCTCAGCAAGGCGGCGGTGACAAACTCAGCGCAGTAGAGCACCGTGGCCAGCACCACGCTGAGGGGAGCGTGGACGCGGCTGTGATTGACCACCAGCACGACCCCGTTCTCCGCCACCGTGGAGCTCTCCTGCGGGTCTATGTCCGTGATTTCCCTCTCCTGCTCTTCCATGGCCACTTCACACAAGATAATATCAAGTCTGACTAATGCCTCAGGCTGTTTGGCGTCGATAGCAGACGCTGACGCTACACTGCCGAACTGTGCTCCAAAAACATCACTTTTTTGTACTTAAGCCCTTTAATGCGCCGTCTCTCCCAACTTTCCACCAAGTTGATCATCGCTAGTGTCTCATCGCGCTTAGCTTCACCGCCCGGCTGCGCCCCGGCTCCACTGCAGACAATCACTCACCCCCACTGGCTTTCGTTTCGTCTCATATACCGTCGTCGTGGTTTCGTTACCAGCCCGTGAGGCCCGTCGTATCCAGAGAAAAGCGCCGCACTGTCCGCACACAGTGATCTCAGCGCGGTTGTTGCAGCGTCAGCGCAGGATCGGGAAAGTTCAGCCCTGTTGTTGGTTCACAACAAAAACTCCGCCTGGAGATCATCGCCTGAATTCACAGACAGTATGAAGTGTGAATGCGGTTTTTTTTTTTTTTAAAACACCTTGAGGTTTCCCTTCAGCTGCACAGCGTGACTGCAGACAGTGGGGCGTCGGCATAGTTTTACAGCTGCCTGCTCGTGTTTTTAGTCATTGTCAAGTCCCAAACACACTAATACCGGAAATGACAAGCGTGCGCTTCAAAAGTAAGATAAGCCACGTACAATGTGTCAACCCAGAATTAAACATGTTTACATAACTTCAGTACAATGTGACAAAGTGTCCACTGAAAGCTGCAAAGTGATGAGATAATATCCGTAGCTATGGTAACTTTACGCGCAGAGGAAATGTTGGCTCCTCTGGGAACAAATACTGTAACTTTTACTCATCTGCATGTGTTTGAAACCTGAAGTTACTCAGATAATTGTAGCTTTTGTTAAATTGTGGGCCCAACCCAACAAAATTATTGCTGTTAGTAAGTTGAGAAGACAGGTCAAGGGTTAGAGTTAATTAAGTGGTGAAATCAGTGGTGAAACTGGTCCATATCTTTAGGTTAGTTGGGCTAGATACGTAGGGTTAGTGACTGGACTATAAATGGGCCTTGTCATTCATCTTGACAGGGGAGACCATCACCCAAACCACAGCAGCTTAGCAATGCACTGTAGATATAAACCAGGTCAAGTCACTGAGTATTTACTCTCTGCTTGGGTAAAGGTGGGAGTTGGGTCAAATGTAGAGTAGGTTAGGTCTAGAGATTGGTGTCACCTGCCATAGGGTCCAGTAAATTTACCCACTAATGGGTCCAGTGATAGGTTGAAACATTATTATCATTATTAACATTATTACAGTATCAAAATAGCAGTGCTCTGGTATAATGATATAAATATATATACACAAAATATAATCACAAAACAAATTCTGACATTTTACTTA
>OMLM01010594.1:39596-60465 GCA_900302695.1 Helostoma temminkii
TGAGATAAATTAGGACATAGTGTTCCAAATTATAAATAATAACTAAACTAACTAAAATCTACACATTATAAAATACAGTTGTGCAAACATACACTATTAATGACAAAAACTAAAGGATAACATATGTATTGTTTGAAAAAGACATTTTATTGAATAATTCATCTCAGCTGGTACCTTACAAAAGCAGTGAAAAGACATTTTTGTATTGTGTTGGGGTGAATGTGCTGCGTGTGTAAAAGGCTATAAACAGTACAAACAGGAATAGAAACAGTGGATAAGATATGTATATATATATTTGATGCATACTCACTTATTGTTATGTTTAACTACATTTTCAACCTGTACTGATACAGGAAGGAAACACGCTGTAGTTTTATTACAGTATTTGTCCTTTCCAAGTGGAAACACAGAGGACAAGCACAGAGAGATCAGTTTCGCTGTGCTTCCATTTTTAGTTTCCACCAGCAGGGAGGACTTGGCCTTGTTGTAGTGACCTGCAGGCTTGTGAGTGGAGCAGCTACATGAACAGGTGCAGAGCACACATTGAATCAGCTCTTAAAACTGCAGTCAATCTCCCCTTTCACTTTATGCACAGACACTTCCTCCTTATGCTGCATGCCCAGTGTCTTACAACGCATTTTGATCAGCCACACAGAACCAGTTTCATGTTTGCTCAACTACTTATGCAAACAAGGACTGTCTGTTTGCAAAGTGCATGAGAAGAACACAATCTTTAGTCGCAAACCTAAAATTGCCATTGCACAACAGTTGGTGCCAACGTGTCCGGCCCCCTCAAATAAATCCTTCCTTCCAGTGTGACAGATGTAACTTTGCTGTCAGTTCCTCATCAACAACAAAATGACAAAGAACATTGTTCCATGTTTATGTTTAATCCTTCTTCTTTCCTAATCAGATCTCTCTATGTGTGACGCAAGCTGGGCTTTGTAGAGAAAGTCAACACAATTACTAATGCATGTGTTTGGTGAAGCAGTGGCTTCATGCTGCAGAGGCTCGGTGCACTGCCATCAAACATCCAGTCAGACCTGACTGGACACACTGGATGTCTGTATTTCGAATTGTTTTACAAGAAACAAACAATTTGTGTGTAATTTATTTTTAACTATATTAAAGCAACTGTTTGATGTCTTGGGAAGTATGTTTTTAAATTATGTCTGAATCAGAAGAGAACACACCGCTGTCATGTCTGTGAGATAGACGCGAAGCCACAGGCAGGAGCTAGTTAGCTTAGCATGAAGGCTGGAAACAGGTCAGATGGATCAAAGAAACCAGATGTAGTGTTCACTGTGCACTAGAGGTGCACTTTTGTTTTGACAGCTGTTGCCCTCTGCTCCCTGTCTTCGCTAAGCCAACTACTGGCTACTGGCTTCATATGTAGAGTACAGACATTATAGTGGTTTCAATTTTCTCATGTATAGTGCTGCAACTAATGATTCATTTCATTTTCAAATCTATTGATTTGTTTAACGATTCATCATGTGGTTTGTAAAATATCAGAAAGTAGTGAGAAAAATTCTCATCATGCGATTTTGTATTTGAGTGGAAAACTCAAAATTCAAAAAAAGAAATTGTTAAAAATGATTAATAAGCGATAACATTTTGTTAATCAGTTAATCGGTTTACTGGCTAATCTTTGCAGCTGTACTCAAGTATCTCCCTGCAGGAAATTGAAAAGCCTATTTCTCAAATGCCAAACTATTCATTTAAAGATCAGTTCAAAGACAGCACTAATTTATTATTTCTTCAGATTTTACTTCTGCAAAGACTGAATGATTGTGTAAAACACACTAAATATTATAAAGCAGAACTGCAACACAGTTAAACTGAAACTGAGATTGCATGACGAAACTCTGAAATGTGTTTGCAATGTGCAGAACTGGACCAGATGGGGTGTGGTCTTCAGCTGCTGCTCTTTTTGCTCCTTGTTATGTACATGGGCGAGACTGTTTGTGTGTGCTTGTACATGTCTTTCTGTAGTTGTATGGACAAATTATAGCTCAGTCCTATTAATGTGAGGACATTTTGGCTGACGATCACAACCTCAAAGTTCTGTTTGAGGGTTAAGACTTGGTCAGTCAGTTGTTGTTTACATTTTAGAGAACGCATTATGCCAGGTTGTGTCCTCACAAGTCAAGAAAGACAGATGATGTGTGTGTGTGTGTCTGGGTCACCTGACACAGGGTTGTGGTCAGTGTGTGGGATGAGTCCACTCAGCAGGGTGGCACCTGATTGGATGCTATTTAATGACATAATGAGATAAAGCCTGCACAAATTACTGCTCTGGGTCTCTGGACACTGTCAAAACACATTATTCATATTTGCCTGATTTCATTATAGCTGCAGAAGCTTTGCTCCTCAGTCCACTGTTGTTTTCTTTCCCTGCATAGACTGCATATGAAGAAAAAGATACTGATATGTATGTATTGCTATGGATGCTGCACAACAAAAAATGTGTTGAAATTACACGTTCAGAGTTAAATAAACTGAACATAATCTGCAGAGATAATTCATCTCAGCTTGTTAAGGCCTTGAATTGAAGAAACAATGTGGATATGACGCCACCTACTGGCCAATTCGGCATTACAATACAAATATAGTATTAATAACATTACATAATACGGCATATCAGCCTTTTATAATAGCTAGAGTAGGACATCAAATGCTCTACGTGTGTGCAAATGGTAGTCGAGGTCCTTTATCCTCCATCTTTTTTATCCAGTTGTGTGTTTTAATGACTACTTCAATATACAATTTGTATATTTGTTTTTCCTTTACTCTCTCATCCAGTATGTGGATACATGATGGCTGGTTGGTGCATTGCTGCACACAGTTTCCATGCCTCAGATAAATAACAATAATAACAGTGAGTTGTCTGTGTTGTTAAAGTGGAGCATTTATAGTGAGATCATTGAGATACTAAAGTTTTATAGTTTTCATCTTTAAGCTTCACTGTCTGATCAAAGATATTCATTTACTTTATCTTCATTACTACTAACAGAGTTGTTGCATGTGATATTATGTCAGCATTAATCTATTGATATTGCTATTTGTGAAATTGCCACCATAACTCATTTAATTCAATCAAAATGTACATCACAACTAATACTAGTGTTTTTTTATGAGTAAACTGATCTTGTGTCATTATCGTAGTAATTACCTGATGAAACCCCTGGATACTCAGACCTTAACAGCAAAATGAGATCACAACACGTCAAAGATCACCCCACAAGACAAATTTAGTTCCCTGGACGGAAACGTGCACCTTCGTTTGGTCTAGTTAAAGACAAACCACGCCACCCAATAGGATTAATGGTTGGCTTACAGGATTCTGAGATTGGCTGAAATTACCCACGTTGCACCTCCCACATGGGGTGACTACAGGCTTAGTTTGAGCCCGATTAGTTTTGTAACTGGTGAGTCCAAGATGTTAGTAGAGACGAGCACCAAAACAAATGCATGGACATAGACATACTTCTGTAAGTATTCCCTCAGTTTCTCTTGGCTTATTTTAACTTTTCATTTGTAAACATTTTACATGCAGTTTAGTCATTTAGTGTTGTCAGTACTAGTAATTTAACACCCACTGATTATCAAAATGCTTTATTTTAATCCACTGATTCATTGCATGTCAACACCCATGTGTGGTGTTCACTCGTTGTTTGAATTTTGAAGAGCGTGTTGTTATGCACAGTGATTACAAATGATAATTGAAATATTGTGATCTATTGATTATTTATAACACAATGTTATTTATATATAACACACCAATCTACTGTAGAGTACTTTTATACAGTAAGTGTGATACTGGGATTTTGATTTACTTTAAACCTTTTTACATTTCATTTTCACATATTATTTTTGCTTTTTTATCATCACTTTTATACATTTACTAACAATAAACCAGAATTATAAAATAAATTGGTTTGCTTCATCGTTAGTGAACAGCACTACTGCAAAAATGTTAGTGATTAAACTCTCTCATTGTGGTGCCAATAGTGCCAATACTCCATGATAGTGCAAACACAAATCATTTAAACTTTCTTATTCTGTCCTGTAAACAAGTGATATTATGTTGGAACATGGATAACTGCTGATATTGACACTATGGCAGAAATGTCGCTGACCTCACTGTTTGTTCTCCAGCCGAAACAAATTTGGGTCAGCTTAACAACACTGTAAAAGCGGGCCAATCTAAACTGGCTTTAGCAGATTACAGAGCCCAAACAGATGCATTATACAAAGGACTGAAAGATCTGCAAGTATTTTTTAGCACACAGCCCAACTCCTTTAGACACATCTACTGTGTTTTACAAGGGCATGAAGGAAAACTACTGAACTCATACAATATCAGATTGTGTTATGCACTCTGATTAAGACTAGTGATGTAGAGAAATCCAGCTAAATATTTATTTTAGGAGTAAAATGAACATGTGATGGTAAATAGAGAAACAATTTTTTGTTTTGTTTTTATTTATCCACAAAATTAAATTAAATTAACTGAGCTAAGGAAAGCAAGATTACTGCTAATCTTAGAGTCTGGGACGGTAGACACTTGGCAGTCAAAGCATTGCCTGGTTGTCTGACCATCTGTAAAAGTCTCCTAACCAGACACAAAACATCTTTGTGCTGGACCTGGACATGACCCCCAGTGACTCAGGCAGTCA
Source organism: Helostoma temminkii (assembly GCA_900302695.1). NCBI lineage: Eukaryota > Metazoa > Chordata > Actinopteri > Anabantiformes > Helostomatidae > Helostoma > Helostoma temminkii. The sequence goes on from OMLM01010594.1 coordinate 44,279, forward strand.
GCCTCCATCTGTGTGTGTGTGTGAGTCACACTAAAGCTGACAATCTGTATCCAGGTACCGGTCCCAGAGAAGATGGTGGCCACTGTGCTCACCTTGCTCACCTTGCTCACCTCAGCGAAACATGTTCAACCTGATGAGCAACTGCTGCACCTGGGTCTCCAAAATACAGGAGCCAATCAGGTACAAAGAAGATATTCCCTTAATAAATACATTGTGATATATATTATATTGCATTTTATAAATCTCCCAAATAACATAACTGATTTAAAAAAACATTTAATAAGCTCACAAAGTTGGGTAATTGCTGAGTGCAGGAATGTTTTTACTAACTACTTACTAAAATTAAACTACAAACCCAAATAGAAGTGAACAAACTTTGTGTACAAAATAAATATTGTGCTTTTCATATTATTTTGATGCTTAAATATAATTTGTATGTCATGCATAGTTAATTGGTGCTACCATGGTTATTGCAGCTAAAGCTATATAGTCTTACTCAGTGTTATAGTATAGTTATAGTATTATAATGTATTTCTTGTCTGCAGGAAAGTGACCATTCTTGTGGTTGGTCTTGACAAAGCAGGAAAAACATCCTCCATCAGAGGGATGCTAAGAGGTAATGAAACAGCAATTGTAACATTTAATGAAGTTTCTATAACAGGAAGAACAACAAACAATCAACCTGTCTTCTTCAGTTGCCCATGGAGGGGAAGCCGGACCCACACATGGTTGTGTACGAAATGAGCTGAGAGTGGAGAACTACCTCGTCACCTTGTTGGATGTTGGAGGATCAGCAGAGTCAAGAGGAGCCTGGAGGGAGCTCTACGGTGAAGCCCATGGGATTATCTTTGTGGTGGACTCCAGTGACAGGCAGAAGATAAAGGAGGTCAAAGAGGTTCTTGATGACCTGCTCAAACATCCAAGAGTGGCAGGAAAACCTCTATTAGTGTAAATATATTCCACTTTCAGTACATTTCAAGTATGATCTAACATTATGTGTATGGTATATATAGTGCCCTCTGGTAGCTGATGAGGGAAAATACTGAAATAATTTTTCACTGGGTGATAGTGATGGCTGTGTTTTAATATTTTCTGTTTAGGCTGGCTAATAAACAGGACAAAATGAACGCTTTGCTGGGAAGTGACCTGATTGAGATTCTGTCTCTGGAGAAATTGGTTAACCAGAGCCGCTCTTTGTGCCATATTGTAAGTACTGCCCTAATATTCATTACTACGTGAAGAGGCATAAACTGCAAAGATGCTGGTAAACTTAGGTAAACTGACCTTTCATCCTTCCTTCTTATAGGAGCCTTGTTCAGCCTTAATGGACCTGCGACGCTGGTCAGACAGAAAGACTTTACGAGGTCTTCGCTGGTTGGTTCGTGCTGTCTGCCTGGATTACCCTGAGCTGTGCGCTCGTGTAGCTCAGGACAGCAAGAGGCCTCTGGAGCCAAGAGAGAGGCAGAAGAGTGGGAAAACAGAGAAAGTTCGCAGACAAACCAAGGTGGAACGGTAAGATCAGCTTTAAAATTCATTATGATTATTATAATTATTATTGATTATAATATTGAGTATAAATCAAAAATAATCTTCAGTATCAAACAAAATGCAATCTGACCTACTAACTGGCCTTTGGTGCTAAATGTTTTCTCACTTCAGAATGCGATCCAGCAAGTCAGATCTTCGTCAGGTTCATAGGCACAAAGACAAAGAAAAAAAGACAAAGGGTGAAGGAAAGCTGCAACCAATTCGAAACATACTGCAAAAGGTCAGGAAAACATCTTGTATCTTTCTATTACACTATTTTACCTATCTTCACATTATTAATATTGTTCCACTATGATGACTTTTTTGCATACAGATATTTAATATTTATTTCATTATCAATCAAGCTGCAGCTCCATGTTTCATTCAATCTCATTGTCAGAAAACAGTGGTCATAATCAAACATTTAGTTTTGTTTGACCAACCCCACAAATATTCACTTTGCAATCATAAAAAAAGGAGAAGCCAAAAAATTGGGAATTTTTGCTGCAGCACCTCTTACCCAGACCTACCTCTTGGTATTATTCCAATATGTATTTGTTTGTTATCTGTTACCATATTTCAGTATTTTCTCACATTTGTAAGATTATGTACTCTCTCATGTTTATTATGATAAATAAATGCTACATTAAACTCACAATTTCATTCTCAGGAGACAACACTGAAGAAGAACCTAAACACAAAGAAGAAGAAGAAGAAGTTGGTTAAGGTCGAGGAAAGTGAAAAAGAACGAGACACGGCCAATGAACAGGAGGAGGAGGGAGAGGAGGCTGATAGTAACGAAGGAGAGCAAGAAAACTCTGTCCACAGAGAGAAAGCCAGCAGCGCTCTGATCCCACCGAGAAAAAGCAAACTGAAGCGCAAAACAAAGGTGAAAGAAGAGACTCTTGATGTATTGGGATCACCGGACAACGATGAAAAGCCACTTAAAGGTTGTAATCAATCACTAATGGCCTGAGGTTTGGGGTTTCTAACTGTTTAAGAATGGAAATCTAATATTTTTATTCTACGTCTAGCTAAACAGGAGAAGACAAAGAAGAAGAAGGTCGTCAAAGCAAAAAGGAAGAACAAGATCAACACAGAGGAGATGCCCAACGCTTACTCTCAACCTGCAGACCTTTCTGCAACATTTGGTGAGCCTCATCCACTTCTTGCATCCACCGATGAAACGCAGTAACACTTTAGACTCTTAAAGATGATGAAATCCCAGCTATTGTTTAAAAAGATGACCCTGTCTCCTGATAGATCTTTACCGAAAAGCAATACTGGCTCTGAAGGAACGTCAGGATAAGGGACAGTGAGAGTGAATCCTGGTTGTGTCCTGCCGCCTGAGTGTGAGGATGTGATCCACAGCAGCAGTGCACGACGCGCCACATCGTTTCACAAACTCTCACATCATATTTTTTTTTCATTCAACAGGCGAAAGACAGGCAGAGACACAGATTTTGACTGCGACCCCAACAAAGACTGTGACTTCAGACCTGATCCCTGAACCTGTGGAGTGCAAATTCCAAAATGTGTAGTGAAGGGCAGGTCCAAATAATCACATAGTAACAGAAGAAATGTATTCATAATATAAATTAAAAGGTGTTCTTTTGTATTGTGTGTTAAATATTTTGTATGTTATATGCATTTTTTAAGGATTATTTATACATATCCAGCAGGAAACAGTCCACTGTGCATAGTATGGGACACTGTTGAAGTGAAGAAAATTGTATAATAAACATTTCGTCACTACATGCATGGCATTTTTGTGTGTGTACATCACAGCAGCAACAGTTATTGTAGTTACTGTAATAATTTTGCATCATTTGACTTTAGATTTTAAAGTCTAAAACTAGACTGCATTTTATTTATAATAATAATTAGTTTTGCTGTTATTTTCCCCACCTTGTCATTTACTCAGATGTACATCCAGGTCTCTGTGGCAGCCTCTGACCTTCATCTACAAGACAAAACATTTGGAAAACTCTGGTTTTTACCAGATCTTTGTCTTTATTACCAAACTTTGTCACATGGAGGAGGCTTCCAGCTGTTGGGGTCCCCTGGGCCCCTCATAGTTTAGAGACAATTTATTGTACTATAGAAGTTACAACAGCCTACTAGCACAGTCAGGCTAACCTCATTAACAAGTGAAGTGATCAGTGATGAAATTGTGAAGCCGTGTGTGTGAGTTGTGCATGCGGCACAGAGAGGGGACAAGCGCGTCGCCATTTTTTTGTGGTTCATCCAGAAGCCCATCCCCCTGGTGCATCTTCACCGTGAAACCGTCCGACTCTCATTCGCCTCAGTGGGGAGCTCCTGTCTGCGCGCACGGTGGTGGAACATGGCCTCACCAAGGACAATAACTATCGTGGCCCTGTCGTTTGCTCTGGGTTTGTTTTTCGTGTTTATGGGCACCATTAAGCTCACTCCGAGACTAAGCAAAGACGCATACAGTGAAATGGTGAGTGGATCTTGGCGATGAGCTGCGCGCATCAGTGGGGGTAAAGGCCATTGTTCTGTGTTTGCTGCAGATGAGAAACGCTCTCAGGGTCGAGTGATGTGTGGAGTTGTTGACCTAAAACGTAAAAACACGGGAAAAAATGATTTTTCTATGGTGGGCACCTCTTCTAAGTTATAATGTGAGTGCGGTTTATTCTCCCAGTGGAGATTCCCGTTCACATGCAGTACATTGTGTGTAATAACACCGTCAGCACATCACGCTAAGTTTGTATTTGAACAGACATTAGAATATGTCGGCATTAGCACAGTTAACATCCACGTATCTGTGTGGATACGTAAAACCCAAAATGTTCCTGCCACAAGCTGGAAACTGTGAACGCGTTGAATAATGAATGACTGGACGCGAACCGTCTTAAAACGTGTTATAATGTAGCCTAATGGTGCAAACGTGCATCTAGGATGAAGGACAGACTTGCGTGTAACTACTGGCAGTTTTTAGTCTATTAAATATGTTGTAGCTGTTTTAGCTTCTTGTGTAATGTGAAGAGCAACTTAGTAGCTACAGAGCAATGGCGGCCATTCGAGCAAATTCTGTGAGATGAACCTGCAGCTGATGTTGAAATGTCCCGTGTGGAGGATGATAGCTGGCATTTACTATATATAAATATGCAAAATCCTACCCAATATTTTATAATAGAGTGTTTGTGCAGTCATAGTGATGAAATAAAGTTTGAATGTTAAACACTTGAGAATGGACTTTACATATTCCTTAGTGTCCTCTTTAGAAGACCCTTGTGTGAGTTAAATGTTGGACATATCTAAGATGACCCATATTCTTTTTCCTTTCAGAAAAGGGCGTACAAGAGCTATGCCAAAGCGTTGCCAGGCTTAAAAAAGATTGGGATCAGTTCAGTCCTGCTTCGTAAGATCATCGGCTCTCTGGAGGTGGGCTGCGGTGTGGTGCTCACCCTCGTTCCAGGCAGGCCGAAGGATATGGCCAACTTCTTGCTGCTGCTGGTCATGCTAGCCGTCCTGTTCTTCCACCAGCTAGTAGGAGACCCCCTGAAACGGTACGCCCATGCTCTAGTCTTTGGTATTCTGCTCACCTGCCGACTGCTTATTGCCCGCCAGAGTGATGACCGGCCGGACAGAGAGGACAGCAGAGAGGAGCAGCACCTCAATGACCAGGAAAAGAACAAGGTCAAGCAGTCTTAAGATCCTCTTCCTCTTTGGTCTGAGCCACAACAAAGGGAACCTGATGAGTCTCTATGGATTGTAGTAATTCAGATTTTGAAGGAAACAATCACTCTCAGTAATAATTCCCACCACACACTTCCTTCGTCTCATCCAGCTGGCTGACTGATAACTCACCTACTCCTCTGCACTCGTAATATGAGACATATGGGTGAGACCTCCTCACCCATATGTCCTCTACAAAACCATGGACAGTTGTACCTGTGGAAACTCTGATGAGCTCAGCTCATTGTCACAATAGTCAATCCATCTTCCTTATTTATTTTAGTCATACACTGTGTTAAATGTTTCTGTTTTAATTAAATGTGAATTTCTGTACCTTAAGCATGTTTCATTTGGGCTGTATAGTATCAACACAAACCAAACCATGAACACTATTTCAAGAATTTCGTACTTATTATTCATTTAAATTTGAACCACATATCCACGTTATTTTAAAGCAGTATTACCTGATGGATGTTTTAGAAAAGAAAACAATCCTTATTCCGTTTTCATCTCAGTACACTTTTGCAGAAATATGCATGGAATAATTTCTCCCAAGGTAAAGAAAGTTGAATATTCACTTTCTTGTTTCACTTGGTCAGGACAGGAGAAACTCTCATGTTGCTGCTGCCGCCAATTTGTGCAGAATATAAAATCATCAACATCAGTATTTTTTGCCTGTTAAAATGTTAAACACGTAAGTTTACCTTTTGTTATTGAAGTCTTAAACTCTCCCTATCTTAAAAATTCTGTTCATCCATTTGGTTTTATTGTTTCTCTCTAAAGGTAAGAAAATCATTCATGTTACAGTTTTGCTGAGGGGATGAAATCTCAGTTGAAAATCCTATCAGTTTTGAAATTCACAATATTTCTGTAAATGATATACTTCAAATAAATAAAGAGCTGGAGGTGAGGTTGGCTGAATATTGTTTGTTTTATTAGTGATTTTGCAATAATTCAGTCAACTTTAATAACTAACTTTACTTTTAACATGCTGCTGTACAACGTTTTATGTTGTAATGTATAAATGTTATAACTTCATTCAGTTGCTGTAAAGGTAAATCCAGATTCATTTCTCTACATTTGGAGGCAGATATGTTCTGTGGATGTTTTCTTCTTAAATTATGCTCAAGAGTTGAAACTATTACAAACTATTTTGTCATAACAAAAAGTTATCGCATTGGAAGGTAACTGGATATGTTTCACTCTTTTCTGAATATAAATAATCACTGAGCAAATAAACAGGTGAACTAATAATTAAAACACTAATTATTAACAGCCTCAGTGAATGATATGATAGGGGAATACACAATAATTATATTGTGTAAATATATATTTTGCCTGAACATCCTTTGAGTGACATTTTTAGTAAAGGGGCTGAAAACAAAAGCGTGTGCCAGTGCTTCATTCTTGCAAACCCCACTACCTAAAACCTGACCTGACATATAGGCAGAACATTGGGCACATGGAAGACTAAACACTGCATAACACAATAATTCGATTGTTTGCCCTCAAGACAAAATAGAGAGATTTTGCCCTTGCTCTTACACGGTTGCATAAAACTGGAGGTCAGTTACAAAACCTAAGCTCATAGTTTGGAGAAAATAATCTAGATCTGGATATTGAATTAGATATAGAAACATGACTCAGAGGGTTCTGAATTCAGCTAAATGTTTCAGTTGTGTTATCCTTGACTTGACAGTTTGTGGGCTTTTTTCTTTGAATTCATCTTATTATTTATATAGCTCTCTTCTGTAGTGTTTATATTAATTGTATATGCGTTGCCACACACTAAATTACTGAGTACACTCAGGGATGTAGGTTATTGTGATGTCTCTGTTCTCTGGCCTTTACCTGCAAACTCTCTCAGACAGACAAACAAAACAACCAAGAGTGGAAAAATGAGTCCATAAAAAGTTCACAGGAACCCCAAACAATTTACAAAGAGAAATCTGGCTACAATAAGTAGCTATACATCTGTAAAAATGACCACAACTGGGCTAGATGTGAGTGTTTTTGTGTGATTCTTTCTTTATGTGTTCCTTTTACATTTACATATATAATAAATATATTACTTTTGGCTGTTTTTGCTTAAAACTTCCAAAAAACAAACAAACAAACAAACAAAATAATAATTGCCTGGTAACAATCTCAGGAGTCTCAGGAGAACTTGAAGTGACTAGACCTGCTGGACCTTTAGTTAAGGATCCCTGATCTGTAAGCTTGAGTTCCTTGTCCAATATCTCAATTAGCTACTTATAGATAATGCCCTTATAAAATAATGTTATCTGGGCTAGTACAGTTATATTAACTGCACTACATCCAGTGTGTGCTTGTTCTGTAAAACAGTAGCAGTTATATTTTTAATCTTGTTTTCTTACTATAAAGATGTTGGTGTTGTTTAACGTTTGCATGAGAATGTTAAAACATTCATTTATAGACCACCATGGATAACTTAATCTTCCTGCGAGAGGTTATTCTTCTTCTTTGGGATTTTACGGCAGTTGGCTCCATTTACGTCGCATTGCCTCCCTTCCTCTGTTTATACAGGAGTTTTGTAGGCGGACTACAACTCCCGAGAAGAAATAGAGCGGATGCACCGTACTGCGCAAGCGCAGAGCAAACGGTCGCGCGGAGGATTTGAGTTTTGTTTGAATGGCTGAAGACGGAGTGCAGCGCAGTGTTTTAAAGTTTTAGCAATGTAGAAATGGCAGCAACGTTAAACCTGTCGGGTCCTCCGGATTCAGACTCATCATCTCTAAACGACCAATCTGTGTCCAGCCGGATCGGCAACAGAAGTCTGAGAGTCGCGGAAAAGGAGAGAAGGAAGAATGAGGCGGAGGATCCGTTTGTTTCGGCCCTGAAGTACTTCTCTGACGGTAGGAGTTGGCCCAGACACAACACTTAGCGTTAGCCCGGTCCCTGTCCGATGGTGGCGTTAAATTACCGTTAACGGTCCACTTCATATCTTAACGTTACCCTGAGGGAAAATGGCATCAAGGGATGAATTGTTTAACGACAGTTAGCGTTAACTGCTTTAGCTACTGATGCTATGTTTACTAGCTTTGAGCCAACTGGACAACAGTCAGGAGCAGGGTTTTTTAAGTTAAACCAGTAACATTATCACAAACCATGAATGCATTATTAAACTGAACATCAATCTTCTAAGGTAATTTTTGACACAATGTGTGATGGTCTGTTTACACACCGCAGTATAAAACAATAAAAACTTTTTAACCAGTACAGTCTCATTTTCACCAGAAGCCCTGCCAACAGTATCATTACAACATATAAAAAGCAATCACACATTTACTCAGTGTTACTGAATAAACGCATTATTATTTAATATTAGTAGTAAAATAAATAAGACACAAGCAGATATAAGTTCACTAGAAGCAAATTCTCTTTAAATTCATCCAGAGTTGTTTTGTCCTTGAGTTTAAAATCAGTCTGAAGTTCGTCCCCAGGCAGCAGGAAATTCAGTCCTCGTCTTTAGGAAAAGTTCTGTGATCTCACACACAGAGATCACAAAACATAGACAGAATTCATAACACAGGTAGGGCTGCTGCAGTGTTGTATGTTGTAGTACAACACAGTAATAATAATATTTATTATTATTATTAAGATTATTTGCATTTGATATGATGTTGCACCTTTGTTATTGGTGCAAACAACATGCATGAACCCAACACTGATTTTTCTTTCTGCATTGATTTATTATTATTGATGTATCATGGCAGCGTTGTGTTGTTCTGAAAGAACACTAAACAAGAACTAACATATGATGAAGCACAGCAGGTGATGATCAGCCATGAACTGACAGATCATTTTTAAAAATAGTTTCTGTATTAATTTCTTTACAGAAGTCGGCGCGTCTTCTACCCCACAACAGCTTGATGATTAAGAGTTAGTTTCATAACACCCCCTGGCTTTGTGTCACCTTACATTAAAAAATTGTTTACAAAAAAGTTTTGGAAACCATGCATCTGCAAACACAGTGGCTGGGATAGAATAGTTTGGATAGGTGTTGTGATAGAAAAAATTGGATAGGTGCATTTCATGTGAATTTCCCATACGTTTCCTAGAGGATTCTTGAGTTTATTTTTATCGTTGTTGTTGTTATCCCTAATAACAAACATTTGAATGTTAGCAGTTTGTTATGCTGCCACAAGCTCTGATGTGACGTTTCCTCTCTCTCTCCTGCAGTTGAACCAGGAACTCCTTTGTACGGGAACGATGAGTTTGAGAACAACCTGGTGCTGGTGGAGAAGGTGGCCTACAGTAAAGGACTTTCCCCAGTGGCCATCTCTGTTATGCTGGAGTTTGCCATGAGCCTTCGTATGGGTAAGATAGTCACTTAGCAACAACTGTGTATAAGTGTTTATTGCAGTATTTCTTGAGTGTGTTGTGTATAACATCCATTCTTCCCACAAATTTGGGAGCACATTCAGATAGTAGAAAGTGTATTTTAATGTGTTTGACAGTATATTTTTTATCGACTCTCCTCTTATCGCCTTCCTCTGACTGATTTATATTTGTTGAATTTTTCTGTGTAGGGTCCAGCCCATGTGTCCGGGTGCTGAAGTGTCTGATTCCTGCCTCTGTGGTGCCGCAGGAGGCTGTTGTTCGGGCGTGGGTTTGGCTGAGTGTCGGTAAAATACCCACCAGCACTCAAGTAAGTGCAAATTATTTCTTTTTTAATTTATAAATATTAAAGCTCCAATATTAGACTTCATTATCAAAAAGTAGTTATTTTTATCACATTGTTAGGCAATAAATCTTGATCTGATTTGTCAAGATTCTTTGAATCCATTTCTGTTCATTGTTAATATACAAGTACTGTATGCTTGTTTTACAGTACACAATTAATGCCTTTTAAATTTTAATGAACAGTTATAATATAGTAAAGTAAAGTAAGTATAGTATCATAGTTAATGTTTACTTGTATGTGCAATTTACAGGTTCTATTCATAAAGTGGGTGTTGACCGTTTTTGACATGATTGATGCAAAGGACCAACTTCGGGCTGTGTATGGTTTCATTTTCAGCTTTGTCACAGATGAAAATTTGGTATGTGAACTGATTTATCCTTTTACTCTTGTAATAAACTGTTCATTTACACATGTTTAATAACAGCATCTTAGCAATATGCTAAGCAAAATGTTTCATAACCAGGGCTCAGTTTTCAACCACAGATATAGTAAGTCATCTTTACAACTATGCTGTTCGAACTAAAAATCCCCTCAAATCTGAGACTTAAAGTGGGGTGATATATTCTGGTTCTTAATCTCGTCTGTTTATCAATGTAAAACATTGTCACTATAATGTAATATGGACTCTGTTAAATGAGTGGTTAACTTTGGCACATTTTTTTTTTCAGTGTCCCTTCATCTGCCATGTGCTGTACCTTTTGACCAGAAAGGAAAGTGGTAAGACCAACATTTTACACCTTAAATATGATCCACATTCGTACTCCTATTTGTCTCTTTTTAGTATTCTCATCACTTCCGCAAGCATCATTGACTGCTTCATTTTCTTTCCTTGTGGTAGTGCGGGTCTTCAGAGTGAGAAAGCTGCTGGAGCTACAGTCTAAACTGGTAAACATCCTGCTGATTAGATGTCCTTTGGAGCCATTTATCAATGCTGCTACATTATTGCCGTACTCAGTATGAAAATCCATTTGATGAATTGTGGAATGAGTTTTTTCTACCCTCTGCACATTATCTCTATAAACAGTAACTCTGTCCCCATCATTGGTTATTGTACTTGTACTGGATTATTAGGAAACATCATTCAAAAATGTCACATAGAAAATGTGTTTGTTTTTGTTTTTTTTTTCAGGGAAGGCAGCCTTTTCTTCTGCACCTGCTGTCACTTTACAAAGTGTTTTGCCCTGAACTGGTGACGCTATCCATTCCATCTCGAATGAAGGTTTGTACATGGACTGAGCACATAATGCCTATTGTTATAATACTGTATGACCATCATATCTGAAGCATTAATAACACAGCATTGTATTTTCTTATAGAGTGGTTTTAAGAACCACAATTCCCCTTGGAAATCAGCGTTGATTGGTGTCCAGAAGAGAAATGGTTCCCAGATTGCCTCCAGCACCAGTCTGCTCTTCACAATTAAAGATAAAAATATATCACGGAAAAGGGTATGAAAGTCTATTTTAGTTGTCAAATTTATTGTTTGTTGTGTTTGCAGTATTCACACATAGAGTCTGCAGGTTTTTCGGGAGGTGAAACTATAACTCAGTGCTTTAGTTTCTACTGGAATGAAGATTATCAGGGTTGGCTGTCACCTGACTGTCGCTGGCACTGCGTCATGAGATATTTGCCCAAAATCTATAAATCTCATCCTTCCCCTGTAATGTAGATGGGCTTTTTTTTGAATCTGTCGATCTCAGCAGGGGGTGTAGGGCTTCAAAGACAAGTTACACCTGAGAGTGAGTGAGAGAGAGAGAGAGAGAGAGAGAGAGAGGAATATAAACTAGGGGGGATTTGTGCTGACTGAAACTATTGAGTGATTAACAGGATAGTTCATTAATTCATGCTGCTCTGACGAAACACCAGATTTATTACAGTGGAGCTGAATGATGAGTTGATGGAGATAAACTCATCTGAAACAAATTTCAAAACTGAAACATGCTTTACTTTATAAAACGCATTCTAAGATCCTGATTTCTGATCCTTAAATGCTAGAAATTGCTGTTTCCATTATTTCATAACATGATGAGGAGTATGGACTATTGTTTAAACAACATATTTTAGATGTCACTTGGAACTCCAAGGCATTTCTCTCGACAGTTTATTGGACATACTACATAACAAAAACAATTATTCATAGTTGCAGTCTAATAATACATTGTTTGTAATTAACATCAAATAATTTCTTACATAACCTTGTTTGTATTTATTTTCATCATTTATTATGTTTTATTTCTCAGAAACACTGCCACATGGAACTGCCAGTGTTGCGTTCTGTAGTGAATAAACAGGATCAGACGGCGTCTTCCTCCAGCAGAAAGGTGGTCCCCCTGGTGCAGCTCAACTCTTTTGCTGAGCTGCTGGAAAATATGCACCGCATAGAGGTAATTTCTCTCAGGAAAAAATCTGACATCGGTATCTTGAGATGCCAGCATTTACTTCCTTGCTTCTCCAATTACTTCAATTGCACAGTTCAGATCTTCTAAAAAGCAAACCTCCAGGGTTGCCATTAAAATACCCAACCACTGTCCATGTAAATTGTGATACATCCTCATGGCCACTGGGTGGTGCTGTGTCGCTGCGATAATTTTGTTTAGTACATCTTACTAGATCACAAACAACTTGGTCATAAAGAAACCACAGCGAAAGTGGCCTTGGGCTGTAATTCGTTAATTAAATTAAAGTATAAACCAGCTGCATGGGCACTGTGTTTGTCATTTGTTTTTAAACAGGCCGTTGCTCTTTTTACAGATATCATCAGTGGTTTATCTATTCTTTACCCTGAGTAATGAAAGCTAAAGACCTTAGATCTATCTGTGTAATGCATTGGACAAAGTTACAAATGGTCATTTAAAGAGGTCTCTTCATAAATGTCTATTTGCCCTACAGATTCAGTGACCTAATAAACTAATATAAGCCATTTTAAATGGCTTGCAGATTTTAATATGTCATGCTACATAAATTCACCTCTTTCGCTGCCCACAAAGCCGATGTGAGCAATAAGGATTTTGGCTCACGATGGCATCGGCTATGTTTACAGCCAAGAAAGCTCTATTTTTCCATGTGTTCAGAAAGACAGCTGAGTGCAGTCAATTGAGCTCATAAAGCTATTCTCACACAAAAGCACTGACAAAGGATCATCGATTATTTCCCTCATCACCTGCACTCGTGTTGTCAAAAGCATAAGGGTGCTTTCTCAGCTTAATGATACAGTTGCTCTATAATTATTGAATAGCTGAACTGTGTCCATTCAGTCTGTCTTCCTCTCAATTTAATTTATTTATTATACTGACATAGTCTCCATATTGGGAAGCAGCTGTTCACACACAAGAAGGGACTGTGTAAACTATCAAGTAGGATGGAAGAAATGCCCCAGTGCTGGCATAAAGAGGTTACTGCATTTAGCTGCAGAATTAGTTCAGTGGCGGATTGGTGGCCCAGTCCAGGAAAACACTGAGAAAGGTTGAGTTTTATTTCCTAGCAGATAAACAGTTTTTTGTGTGATTTGATGTGATCATCGACTTTGTGATTTAAGTTACGCAGCGGCAGTTTTGTTTGTCATCACTTCTCTGTGCTTCTTCGGGTTTATACATATTGTTATATGTTTGTTTATATTGTCTTCTCAGTCATAGTCTCATGTGTTCCTTGCTTTTTATTTTTACCACCACCAGCTGCCTGCTCAAATGGGCTCACTGCTGGGCTCCAGTCTGGCACTGCACTATCTGGACTGTGTACAGGATGAGTCTGCCCTCTTGCGCCTCAACTTCTGGCTAGGCTACGCTCTCCATGAAGGTAAGTGGTGTGCAGAAGCCACTACAAAACTACGGTGACATCTTCCATCAGGAAAATTCACCCGAAAATTCACCTGAATTTTTTTGTTTTCCCTAATTCTAAACACCCTCTTCATCATTTTTGTTAAGAATTTTTGTTCTGCGCCGATGGAGGGGCCTCCCAGAATTCAGAAGAGGCTCAGTATTTTTTGAACAAGTTGCTGTCCACGCAGCACTTTCTCCAGGTGAGCCTTACCTTTCATTCGAAACATCTCTCCCTCACACCTGTCAGTCACTTTTTTTATACATCTACTGTAAAAAACAGGTAAACAGCAATTTCTGATTCTTGTTAATTTGTCACATTTCTCCACCAGGAGGGATTTTTCAGTTCAGAGGCTTTCCTCTACAAGTTTCTCAGTGTTTGGGATGGTTCCCTTCTCCGCCCACAGATACTCGACCTGCTCAGTAACATTCCCGTTGTTCCCAGTATCCGTGAGTTTTGCTTTCACAGTTCTTAATTTTCATCTGTCTTCTCGTCAGCTTTTCTTTCTTTTTGTCTCATACATTAACATAACTGCTTTTCTTCCTTCCTTCCTTTGTTTTCCACATGAATGTCTTCTCAATCACGTTCCCATATTACCAAGGCCTGTCATATAGTTCCATGTAGTATTGGGATTGTGATGCATTTAGTTATGTAACTGGTACAACTGTAACTTTGTGTCTCTGTTGCTTCAGAAATCGGACGGCTTCTGTTTGAGCCTCTCATGCAGCTGTTCTTCACATCGTCACTGTTTTTCAAGGTAGGCTTTTCTCCTCGGGTAGAACAAGCTTGCTGCCCCTGCTCATTAAGAGTCCTCTATTGACTTTGTGTTAACAGCTTTATGCTTAGTGCTCTTCCTCTTTGTTGTGTGTGCAGTGTGGCCTGATGGAGTGTTTAAACAACATGTTGTTAAAGTGGCTGACCTGGCACTCAGTATATGCTCTGGAGGATGACTTGGACATCAGCCTCAACAGCCACACCTCCATGTGAGTGACACATCTACTTCCTGCAACTTACTTACTGTGTTTTCAGAACATAAGCAATACACCTGAAATACTTTATGAATTTATTTGAGCACACAATGTTATTGTTCTTTGAGCCCTCGCCACAAAGTCGAACACTTTATCAGTCCTTACTGATAGTAATACAAGTCTTGATGTTTTGTGTCAATCATCTTTAGCAAAATGGTGGATTTGTTATATTATCACAAAAAAAATCTTGCCTGAACGCCACATTTGGCTCTACAGTGACTTTTTATCTTGGATGCATTTGTCATGATAACTGTCCAACCACTAGCAACTGAAGCAGCTAATGCAGAAATGTATATTGACATAGTTTCTTGATTTTGAGCCCTTTTATTAATCAATTCCTCTAATTGAAACTTGTTTGGATAGAAAACCAGCCCTAATATTCAGCTAAATGATTTTTCCAGGTCCCAAGTTGAGGGGTGGAGCTGGCGTCACTTATGTTTAAATAACTGGGCTTCATCAGTATTGGGTCCCTGCATGTGCAGTTCTACAATAAATCATCCAATAAATGGTTAAATCCATTTTTATTTACTGCCATTTCTAAACTTACCTCTGATATTTAGCCCCGGTGCATCTCAGAGATTAGATGTACAAGTCATTGATTTTGTGTTTGTGTATACTTTCTCACGTCGGTCTCCATTCAGTGTTTGTCCTTTCTAATGTAATGAGCTGCCACTTCTTTCAGATGCCTAATTCGCAGAGTAATGCTCCAAGGGAAAATCAGCTGACTGGTGTTACAACTTAGAATCGTTCTTCGTAGTGTGTGTCTCTGAGTCTTTGCTCTGCTCTGTGCCCCAGAAACATGACCCTGTCGGGGTTCAAGGATTCAGTGATGGAGCTGATTCATTTTGTGGGTCGACTGGCTTCTGTGGGCCTCCAGCTGGAGGGCTTTCGCACTCTGTTCCTCAGCTTCGTCCTGGACTTCTATGAGACGGTAAATGAGCTGATGCTTATCTGCTAGTCAGGCAATATACTACCCATACTACAATTAAAGATCCTCTGTACTCAGAAGTGTGTTTAGCGTACTGTTACTTGAATGTTTTGCCTTCAATCTTAATGAGTTTAAGATTTTTACACGTGCATGAATGGACTATTGCTCATACTATGTGTACAAGCTAAATTATAATAGTTATACAAGGAATATTTTATAATAAATACTGACATTTAAAATCTTATTTCTGCTCATAGAACAAAAAATAAATGTTACCAAACATATATAGGACAGACTTGAAAAAGGTTAAAAGAAAGTAATCAGGTATAAAACAAAGACCATATGTTTAAGTACTATTCAGTCTTAACTGTAGGTGTTATTACATATTCTCTCCTCTTCCAGGTGTGTGACACTTTTCTGAAGTATGGGCTCCCCCTTGTAGTGATGCCCCCACCTGGAGTTTTTTACCCAGCCCTGTTTG
>OMLM01010594.1:60485-86259 GCA_900302695.1 Helostoma temminkii
AGACCCAGTCAGTGTGGACCGACTGGCCTACATCATGTACAGGTAAAGACTTTTCAGCCTGTCATCAGCTCATGTTGATGGATATTCCAGCAGCGTCCTTCTTAATGTCTTATGTTCTTCAAATGGCAGAACAGACCTGGAATCAAATGGTTTCATTGCACCTGCATATTAATATATGATTAATAGTAATAAGAGGATAAGAGGCCATGCGCTTAAGCCCTGTTCTCCCTTTTTATGCAGATTTCAGATGTAATTTATAACTGCAGGCTTTAATAACGCAAATTCTTATAGCGTCGGCTAATTGACTACACCCCAGGGTTCTGAAATCATTTTACTGATGCTAAGTGTAAAAATGCAATGGCAAAAGAAAATTGGAACATAATTGCATGATATATTTTTTTCTAACAGACCACTGAGAATGAGCAGTTTTACAGTAATTTATGACCGTGGAAGTAACTGGTCTTTCACTGTTTCCTTTTTGCTTAGGTACAAGGTGAACTTGGTATCAGCGAAAAGTCAAGAAAAAGTCACAGAGGTAAAAAGAAGCAATTTTTTTGTCATTCGTGTTTGTAAATGAAATATGATTTGCAATGTAGCAATGCTATAAGAAAGCATTGTAGTCCACTGGACCGTGTACTTTGTAACATGGACACAATTTCTTTTCACATTTAGCTGCTGATTTGAGAAGAAGTAAAACATAAATACACTATGAATTCATCACTCGTTATATATATTACATGAGCCAGTCCACAGGAATCCTCCAGCAAATGCTGTACCTACAGCTTATAACCTTTAATACCCCCTCAGATGACGACTTACAAAGTAGCTAATTTTTAATTCTGCTGCCACCACGAGATCTGAATTAACAGTTGTGTGTCAGGCGCGGTACACTTCCCTGAAAATGTCAGTGGCACTTTTTATTACGAAAAAAGGACTTGATAAATGGCATGCAAATTAATCAGCACAACAAATACCAGGCGTCAAACCCTGAGGAGCAGGAGAGTGATTTCGTTTCAGCTTTTTTTCCTCCACTTTTCTTTCTTTGGTTCTTCTCATTCTGTTGCCTCCCCTTTGTTTGTTTTTCCAGCAGGCCTTTCACATCAGCCGCCAGACGTTTCGTGAGTTTAACCACTACATGGTCGTCATGGTCAACTGTCTGTGGAACTCTAAGATGTTTCATCCAGGCATGGGTGTACAGTTGGGAGAGGAGATACTCCTCAAAAGCAACGTGCCACAACACTGGACGAGCTTTGATCTTATCCACCACCCTGCGTTCATGAGTTACGCCGTTGACTTTCACCATAGGGTGAGTATGATGATTTATGTCTTACAGAGATGCATGGATAAGATCCTGCCTGCTGCTGTCCAATAAATATCTTTATAAAGAAAACTTGCTCTGAAGCTGATGCTTATTTTGAAACTCTAAAAGCAACTTGATTTATCAGCAGGCAGCCGGTCCGTACACTTTGGTTAATAGACTTACAGGCATGACAAGGAGACAAATGTGGTATTAATGTATCTTTCATAGAAGATGCATTAATACAGAAGGACATTTTATTATTAATGGGTGCCGCATGAGACGTGGTTTTCATCATGTTTAATAATACACATCCTTTTTTCCTTTTTTTTTTTTTTTTGGTTTGTAGCTGCATCCAGCAGTGATCTTGTGAGAGTTAACGGGGTGGTCAGACAATTAATTTTAATGTTTTCTCTTTATCAGTGTTGGCCAGGAAGAAAAGACATGGACCTCAATTCCATAAAGGTACGTTAGGTCTCCTTTTTCATTTCTACATTTAGGATGGACTTTACATGTAGTTTTGATGTGCTTCGGCAATATTTCAGATAAGGTGAGACGTTGCTTTAGATGTGACTGAATGTGTCTCTCTGTGGGCGTTTTAGCACTCCAAGCCGTGGAGCTGGTACCTGGAGTACCTGTACAGTCAAGGGTATGACGGCCTCAAACAGATTGTCCCAGCCCAGTAGCCAGAGGGGGCCTGTTTGTTCACAGCAGCATCAGCCAGCAGGCGACGAGCGGAGCGACAGTCTGTCCACACAGCAGAGGTAGATGCTCAACAGAGAAGGAAATACAACCACATGCATCTTTTCAACTTTTTTCAAAGACTTGTACATATTTTGTCTCTGTGTATTTTCCCAGCAAGCTGCTTGCAAGTAATTCGAATCTGTTTTTATGTACATAGATTTGTCTGTGTTTATAGTCCTCTTTCTTATAGTACTGACCATTCAGCGGTGACTGTCCTGCTGGCCATTTGCCAGGAGTAATGTCAGTAGTAGGATCAAGTTCAGTGGATACATGTTAAACAAGGAATGTTTTTTTTTTTTTGGCAAAAAAAAGTGTTGTTTTTTTTTAAGTTATACTCTAAATCTTTGTCACCACAGAAATAAAACATGAGAAAGTTAAGTGAAATTAATATTTTTCCCTTCAGTGCTTTTTTGCAATTAAATGAGTCACTCTTTGTCTAATGTGAACACACTGATCTTGAAGCAGCTGCTACATTAAACATTTTTAAGCATATTTGTTTTTGTGTTATCTTGGACAGCTTGCCATTTCTTGCACATTGTGGAAAATAAATTAGTGTACTGCTTACTCTTGAAGCAAATAAAATCAATCTATCGTGTCTTAATGACGTTCCTCGATAGACTTGTGCCTGTCAAACTGATATTTGCCTCCATTAAATGACGTCAGTTGTTTGAGATTTTGTTTTCTGCTTAAGAATTAGTCACTCTGCCACCTGGAAAACAGCATTTTGCTTTAATTGAAGGACCCATCTGGGTGGTTAATAGGCTCCAGGCTCCTCGGTTGCTTTTGAAAACACTTAGTAAAATCACTGCCTGCTGGATTCAGTGTGGGGTACTATCATCTGCCAGACCATATCAAAAACCTCAGCTGTGTGAGTTCTTCACTTAGTTGCAGGAAACACAAAATACATTTCTTATGTGCCACTTATTAGTCATTATGTTGTTCTGCTTGTAAAGATCATTTTCATATGTTAAACTCTGTTATTTAAAGCAATTCTAGAAAAGCATTTTTGCTTACATTAAACTTAATTTTCAGCCATATCACTTTGTCTCATACCGATTTTTTAACTTCGGAAAAACTCTGAGAATTTCGGAGCAGCAACTTTCATTGTTTCCTCCCCTCAGCCCTCAGCATGGTGAAGTGTTATCTTATTACTTTGGGCTGTCTTGGTAACAACAGTAGGCATTCACAACAGTGCATGCCAAAGTTTTATTTTTAGGTGTTTCATAGCGCTTCGCTGAAGTTTGTATCTTCTGTCACAAATGATGAAGAGTTGCAGTGCAGGGATGTGCTCTCTCATCCGTGACCAAATGTCATGTGGACAGTTTTTGGACGTTTTCCTCTGAGCCTCCCTCCTGCACCCCTCACAACGACCAGACCTTCAAGTTTTCTGTTTTTATAATATTCCAGCTCTGCTTGCTGCTATTCATTGTTGGGATAGCTACGTGCACCAGATGAAAGCCTCGGCGTGCGCTGTGGCGCTGATGTGAATGAGCGGAGCCACCTTAAAGAAAGCAGCCCTCTGATGTCACCGTCAGAGAGTCAGACTCCGCCGCCGGTTCAGCGCTGCGCTGCTCCGCCGTTTCAAATCTTCTGCTGCTGCTGCTGCTGCTGCTGCTCTCCTCACTTTCTTCAGCTCAGGTCTCGCCCGCATTCACGGGAGTAGCTTATTCCAGCCTCCATCCAGCTGAGCCGCGTCTGTCCTACCTGCCTCAGGGGCAGAAAGGTAAGATTGATGTTAAAGGCTGCCGCTTTTAAGTGTTAGAGCAGGAGACGTGTTTTGGTGGAAGCCGGTTTTACCCACATTCAGTGCAAACGGGAACATGGTGTGACAGCTTTCTTAAATAAAATGCCTTTGGGTTACTCCTGTGGATGTTGTGCTGCAGTTAGGATACCGTGCGTCGTCCTGGGCACAGTTTGGCAGCTGTTTTTCCATCCGTATGATGGATGAGGTTTGGCTGATGAGCTTGACAATAACTACAACCTGTGTTTGTGCGTGTGCGCTTCTGCTTGGCGGAGATGTGAGAACAAAAGATGCGCAACTGGACGTTTTGGCATCAATTTGGAAACCGCCTCTTCCCATGTTTACGCTACAGTTCCCACTGTTCGCTGTTCTGAGCAACGTGCAGCTCCAGCAAAGCTCATGAACAATCACTGCCCTGATGAGTTTCTCCATCCACTGACGGATCAGAGGAAGTAAATGTACCGACGGTGATTAAACGTGCACCCAAGTGTGCGCTTGCTTTGCGGAGAATAGTCTGCCACATCTTTCTGTGTAAGTTTCCTGCAAGTCCTGCTTCCTGCACAAAAAGCAACATTTTTTTCTGCCTCATCAGTTTGTATGGGTGGTGACTGACGTGTGATGGCAGGCTGAGGTGTTGAGCCGGATTTGAACTCTGGATGTCGCGAGTAATTACAATTACACAGTGTCCGTCTTAAGTCCCAAGACTCTTTTTTTTAGGGCCCCAGGATGTAACACAGTGTGGGATAATTTAGGGCAATATTTGGAATCCGGAAAATAATCCTGTCAGGTTCTGTGGACGTGACAGCAATACATTTCAGTTCAAAATAGGCCTTTCTTCCTGAATAGAACAGGTTGACAGGTGTTAGCACCAGGAACAACTCAATTAAAGTTTGTTTTCATACTTTATGTGGGAAAAAAAAAACATTCATGTGTTTGCAAACACATTTCTGGAAGTATGCATATTTCATGTAAAGCTCTGATTGTTTTTTTTTTTTACTGAAAGGAGTGCAGAATATTTGAACTGAAGCTAATGTAAATATTCAGTAACTGCTGTGTCTAAATGTTGACTGCATGTTCATTTTATAGAATCAGTGAAATACAAAAACAGAAATGTCCTTCATAAAAATATATAATCTTGGTTTTGAACATCAAAACGCCCCCTCTGTCTTTCTTACTACTCAGGTTTTGTATTTTTCATCTTTGATCACGAAGCCCTGTAACACATAACTCTCAGGAAAAGATGAAATAGAAGGTCTCTTGAAGCTTTAAATTGTATATTTTAGTTTAAATTTAATAATATTTCCTTCTCGCACAAGGCTTATAGTGACATCCTGAGAATGACAGAGAAATTCCCCTAAAACACTTTTATGTTGTCATTCTGCAGCGTTCAGTGTTACCAATCTGCATTCATTTAAAATAGCTTGAAGTAATTTTCATGGATAGTCATTTTCCTGTACCTCAGAAGCCAAAAGCGTAACAGGAGCACATCAGAATTTTATTCAGGAAATCCTGTATTATGCGATGATAGGATTGCACATCTTTTTTATCTTAAGGATGTATTGAAAAATCTGTAAATCTAAAAAAAAAGGGAAAAAAAGGAAGAAGAAATATGAGGAATAATTCAGCAGATGTTGGTTTAAAAATTATTAATTATGAGTAAGATACAGTTTGATGACCATAACAGCCTGAACATTTTGTGTTACTCTTTGTAACCAGATTTGGCAGAGTGAGACTGTGTAAGGCGCCACACAGTAGTGAATTATAATTGTGAAAGACGCTAAAAGGATTATGGGGATGTTCTATTGTCACTGCTTCTCTCCATCTACATGCCTCCTGGTCATATTTTATGTTATGCATTTTCAGCACTCCCTCCAGTCTTGCTTTGGAGAATATAGATCAAACTGTACAACATCACCCCAGTTTAATGTCCTTTATTTATCTTTAAGAGGACAGTGCCACTGTGACTTATAGCTATATGATCGTGTAAAAGCATTGAATCCTATCTTTTGTGAAGTATTCCCACAGTCCTGCCAGATTAAATAAATTACTTCTTCAGTGACACCAACAGTAATGTTTCAGATAAGTTCATTTAAATAAAATTAGACCTGTCATTTACCACTATGAAGTGGATGATTGTGTAATGGTTATAGGTCTGTTTGGTACAATTGTACAACAACTGTACGCTCCTTACCATTTATTAATTACTTTTAGCTAACTATTGTCAATCAATTGCAAGGAAAACTGTTGGCACTGTTTGCAATTATCTGGTTTTCTGAACAATTGAGCATGAAATGTGAAATCTGAGCTTCACCAAACTCACATATATCAACAAACACAATATTTCTAAGCTGATAAAACTGGAATAATCAAGTTTGTTTCCTATTAAATATCTACTCGTGGTCTAAATCAACCTTTTGTCATTATATCTAACTAGGCTGTGCATTAGCTTGATACCTATTTTAACCTTCTTTTAGTTACATTTAACACCAATTTAGGTATTTTTGTGACATTTAGCTAAATTACAATTATTTATTCTTTACTTTGAGCTATTGCTTATCCATTGTTTTCATTGTAGGTTAATAAAATCATATTGTCTAACCTCCACTTAACCTACTTTTATCTGACTAGTTCAACCACATATCAGTTATATTTAGCTAAAATCAAAGTGTTAGAATTATGTTTAGCAAATTTTCAACAATGTACAGTGCTGTGAAAAAATATATATTTTTTAAATGTTTTTGCATATTTGTCACACTTAAATGATTCAGATCATCAAACTGATTTTAATATAACACAGAGATAACCTGAGTAAATACAAAATGCAGTTTTTAAATGGTGATTTCATTTATTAAGGGAAAAAGGCTGTCCAAACTGGCCATGCCCTATGTGAAAACATAATTGCTCCTAAACCTGTTAACTACTTGTACCACCATTGGCGGCAACAAGTACAATCAAACATTTATGATAACTGGCGTTCTTTCACATCACTGTGGAGGAATTTTGGCCCACTCTTCCTTGCGGAAGTGTTTTAATTCAGCCACATTGCAGTGTTTTTGAGCATGAACGGCCTCTTTAGGGTCATGCCACTGCATCTTAATTGGATTTAAATCCGGACTTTGACTAGGCCACTATAAAACCGTAATTTAAGTTAGTTTATTTATTTATTTTTTTGTAGCCCTTTAGAGGTGGAATTAATTATGGCTTGTTGTCCAAGTCCTGAAGCCAGTCCAGACCATCACACTACCACCACCACGTTATGATATGAAATGATGTTCTTTTTATTAAATGTTGTAAGTAAGTAAAGTAAGTAAAGTTTTTTAATCATGTAGCAATTTAACTAGGTCAACAATTTAGACCCATTGTTAGCATTCTTTTGTCCATGATCTGTTCACACATTATATCTGTCAGACTGCAGCAGAGGCAGATCCATTTGCTGGATGACAACAACAATCTTTTTTTAGTATCTGTTGAAAATACAGTTCATTAGGTAATGAAATATCCCTAACAACAAAGTCTTTTTACCCCATGTGACCCTGTTGATTAAAAATTACAGTGTTAAGCTATTTGTATTGTTGTTTCCACAGCTTTATGGATGTTAAAGGTTAATCCTAAATATGCAGCATTTCAAGGCATAGTTGGTTTCTTTTATGAGGTGTTTTCATCTCCGCGAATAAATCTTAAACGTGTATTTTAGGATGGAATTATTTATACTGTTATGTAGGGAGCAAGCTGTGTTAAAGATCGTCTCAAGCATGCATTTCTTTCCTTCCTTTTTTAATTCAGGAGAGTGATCTGAAAATGTCATCCTCTGTTAAAGTCGGCCCTGGGTCATCAGTAACTCTAGAGTAGCGTTAAGAATTAGCAACCTACCAACTGCTGTTGTGACATTACATTTTCTCCTGAGAAATGTTTCTTGATTTACAATAAAACGTAGGCTGTGTTGTCACAAGTTGTGATTTTACGAAAGCACCGCACACGTGAATAATTAGTCTCATCTCATATTTTCTTGCCCCTCAGAGTAAAGCAGTGATGATCTTACAAGTCCTGACCTTAGTGAGATCTCATGGGGTGAAAATGCCTCAGTGATTTAATTACACCAGACCCCAACTTTGACCTTATTGATGCCACCTTGCTCTTTGGGGTGAGACTGAAACATCTTTTGTGACATTTTCTGTATTTAAAGAGTCAATTCTTTTTGTGACATTTGTCTAGGCTGCCCTCCATCTTTACATACTGTAAGTATAAATAGCAGTCATTTACTGTGCCCCCACTGATGTCTGCACACATTCAGCATAGCTGGAGATATTTCTCTCACTTCAGAAGAAGCCATTTGTTCCCATTTGCTCCTGCGCAGTATGAAAAACAGCTTCCACAAAATGAAAAAATCTTGATAATCGACTGAGTTCGTATCCTATGAAGTGTTAATTACGTTTAGTCAAAGTTTCTCCGTTCTGTCATTTCATCTTTCCTTGGTTTGATGTTTTAATTTCTGACAATGCATGCAGAGATTGGAGCTTGATATCAGAATTTCTGATTGGATGAGTAAATTGGTGTAACAAAGTGCTGATATCAGATTTGATTGAGTTACTGTTGCTTGGCTCACTGGCAATCCCCTGAACAAGAACATTGACTGAAAGTACCGGCTAAACATCTTGTCACAACTATGTTTCTTATTTGGGTTGACTTTGTAAGTTACCAGCATAATTAAAGGATATTTTTTGTACTTCTCCTAAGTCAAAACCAAAACTATGACTGTATTGATTGTAGTGACAAGTATTATATGTGTAGCTAAAGCCTGATAAAAGTTTATTTTGATGCCCTTTATTCTACTGAGACTGCCATGGGGCAGCAGGTTGCTATGATGAACAGTTAGGCAGCATCTAACAGCTGTAGTTAGTATAACATAATCAAAAGAGAAAGGGAGGAGACATCGTATACAGAGTAAGAGTCTGCATTGGGATGAGGCTGGGGTGGATGAATGGGTCAGAAAATCACAGAATACAAGTTTTCCATTAACCACGTCTTTGGTGAAAGTGACCTGGTTTAAAGTTAGAAGTGTGCTCTCTTGTACCCGTAACCGCATTTAACAGTGATGTCAGGAGGATATTCACAAACATCACTGGAGACTGGTGAGAAGTTAGACAGTATCAAGAGAATTTATAGTTTATAATTCAACCAAGGCTATAAACAGGTGAGAGCAGCATACTATGGCTTACTTCTTCTGTTTATTACCTCCTTTAACATTGTGGACCACAGATCAGGTGTGTCTTGTGTATCCACAATTCCTGCCACTGGCTACAAACACCTCAGGCCCTGCTGGAATAAAAATATCTCAGTGCACTGTCAAGCTGCTGTTCCTCCTGAGACTCAGATGGACGGATAGTTGTTGTACACCTTGGAGCATCATCATCCTGAGCTCTGTGGCCGTGGGACAGGTGTACTCTGTCATGCAGGCTGCAACAGTCCCATCATCTCCCTGTACCTCTCCATCATCCCCCCACCCTGTGCTGAAAGATGGCAAAATGGACAAATGGGTGAAGAATGGGAATAGAAAAGCAATTTGCTAACTCTATAAATTTCTGCACCCGTGGTACCTATTCTTGGACACAGTGACTGCAAACTATTATTTAGAATCTGGTAACCGATGCTTTCCTATTAACATTAAATGGGTTGGTGTCTGCAAGTTGTCTCGTGTGACACGTTTATGCTTGTTATTTACTACCCAGCGCTGCAGGCCTTGTTCTGGGAACTGCTCCGAGGACCATCTCATAGCATGGCCCTGTGTGGCAAGTCATTCTTAAGATGGCAAGATGGGAGGGGGAGAGGAGTAGCAACCAGTTGCTTGATTCAGTATTTGTAAAGGCAGGTGAAGGAATCTTGTCAGTGTGTTAGAAATAATAATATGTAATGGATATTTGAGTTTGCATGTCTGTAGATTTGTAAATGAATTCCTCTATGTTGTGTGTCCTTATGACCGCTTGTGTTTTCAGTCTAGCGCTAGGTATAAGGGATGTGCCACTTCTTTCCTGACTGAGTATAAGTATAAGTACTTACATTTGAGTACTTGCTGAAACTGAGAACTGATATGAGTACTTAATAATACTGCAGTTTCAGCATTTTTTATAATAAAAACTGCAATAACTGGAAAAGTGCAATGACTTCAAACACTGTAATCAGACATTGCTCACTTTCTGGCTGTGACAAAAAAAATGCACCACAGGAGACTGTTGCTAACACCCGGAAATTAACATAAAACTTAAGAGATAAACAAGCACAGCACTGCCGCCCTATTTCAATTAATGATTGTCCTCCAGGTGGGAGCAGGCTAAGATGGAGTTTTTAAAATGTCCAACTATTTTGCGCCAGATTCCCAACACATCAGCAACACTTCTGTGCACTAGCAGATCCCCATTATCAGCTGGAGTATGTGATGGACTCAGGGCAGCCCAGCATCATTCTTTATCATGTTTTTGGTGTTATATTGGAGTAGCACATGAACAGAGTGGCCTACACCTGGAGTGTTTTCTCACATACTCCCTCTATGGCTTGAATGGTGTGTGAGCCCTGAAATTATTTGCTTGTAATAGAGAGAGGTAAGACAGAGTGATGACAGCTCGGTACGACGTACTTGTGATCCAGCACGCTGAAGAGATGGTGGAATCGGGTTCAATAACCAACATGATACTGAATAAGAGCCTCTCTTATTTGAACAGTCCACAGTCAGTCAGTATCTGAACATTTTCTCTTACTTCTCCAGTTTTTGATGCAGTAGTTGCTGCTGCTGGCATTATCAGGCTTGTTGTACTGTGTCTTATCGCTGAATTTTCTCCAGCTTCGCCTGCTCGCTCACCCAACACGAAGTGTTGTAAAGTGGTATCGCTTGCGCTATCAGAGTACAAGTACAAGTATGAGTACACAAAGACAGTATCAGACCCAGTACTTGTATCAGTATGAGGACATCTCTACTAGGCATGACGATATTGGTCTGTCTGTCTGTTGGTCTGAAACTTTGATGCAATTGAAATACCTCAACAAATTATTCCCTAGAGGATGAATCCTATTAACTTTGGTGATCTCCTTTTTCTTCAAGTGTCACCTACAACTCAAAGTTCTTGCTCACTCTGGAAAGAATATCAATAATTACTAGATACGTTGAATTAAAATGCTACTTTGAAAAAGTAAATGTGTCTTAAACTACTGAGCTGAACATGTCAAACCTTTACCTGCTAAATATCAGTATGTTAGCATAAAGTCATTAACATTTAGCTCAAAGCACATCTGTGCTTAAATGCAGCTTGACAGAGCTGCTACCATGGCTGTAGACTGATAGTTCTCTTTAAAATGTTCCTGGTGAAGAGAAGAGAAGATTAAAAGTCTAAACTGTAAAATAGGGCATACCCTCTGCCCAGTAGCAGGCAGCAGTGCAGTGAGCTGCAGATGTGAAGGTGATATTATTTCTTAATCCTGTCACCTCAGCACTAGAGCTGCTGGCTTTGGTTGTTTTGCCTTTTATCTTTGTTTGCCAGCATGTACGACAGGAGTTTGACTAAATATTCACTGCTTGAACATTTCCGTTGAGCAAAACTCAATTTCCCCTTATGGCAGCAGCATCTCACAACAGTTGAATGATTAAATATGTGACAATTAGTCAGTGACAACAGATTTGTGCTTTATTGAAATTATAAGTGATTGTCTACCATAAATATTATTAGTTTTTGTAGAAAGTTCAAGAGTCTCATTTACACATTCTCCAATTAAATATTGTACAATTAATAGGCATCTCTTACTGTCGCACCACTAGTCTGTAGTTTAGTCTTGTGGCTGCTGCTGAATTGTTTCCCTGGTTGCAGCCTCTTTTCTAAATGTTCTTGAATTGCTTAAGTGCTACAATACTATATGCAGGAAATTATATTTGGTGAACCGATCACTGTCATGTGTGTCAGGTCTTGTTAGGCCAGTGTGGCATCTGCTTTCCAGTGATCACACTACATCTTCTGTACATGTGCTAATGCGCTCCAATTAAAGCTGACATGTTCCGATGCTCTGATCAGTGGTGTCATGTCTGGCAGTGTGACCTCGGGTGGGCTTGGCTGTCTTCCCCCAATAGGTTACTTAACTTCTTAACTTCATCTTTGTTTTATCTCAGCTGTCTTTTTAAAATTTATGCAGTGTATTGTTGACATTATGCAACAGATGTGCGTGTGGCTCTGGCCCACACCTGTGTCAAAACGTCTTTTGTTTTTTTTTCATTTTTAGATTTAGAAAATTGTACGGACTGATTTGGATAATTGCTGTGAGCCTCCTGGTTTCATATCACTTTAGAAACATAATGGAGTATTTATGGCAATTTGAATTCCCTTTTTGCCATAAACAAGGTGATGAACTCATTAGAAATGACTCCCAATCTTCCCCTCCCCAATCTAACCTTCAGGGTATGAAGGAGAAAAACACTGCAAGAGAGCTGCATGTATTATGTCTTGCCTTGAATTAAACATTTTTATTACATTTTTTATTTATTTAATTCAATTACTTTAATGTTTCAGTCTGTGTGGAGTAAAATTTATAAATTAAATTGGATGGGAAAACTGATTCTTCTAAATACACTTACTTGTGTATACCTAAATTTCTTTGTATCATTTTGCATTTATGTGATCTGCATTCATTGAAAGGTTTACATAACAATATAACAATACATGATATGTAATATAAAACACTAATAATTGAAATTTATACTGAAGGTAATTTGTTTTCCTTTCAATATTATTCTTAGTTTCTCACCATTGCAGACACTCCATTAATTACAGTTTCACAACAACAGTCGTCATGATGCATGCAACACAAGCTTTAATCTTGTCATTTCAACAAGAAAATAAATCCTTAGGTGCCACAATTAGTTTAGGAGTGTATTTTTTATATTTTATATTATTTAGCCACTATTGTCCGCTTTCTTGCCGCACTGATTCTTCTCTTTTTGGTCATCTCCAGTGTTCACTGGTTGCAGAACTCTCCTGTGGGATGATCTGCACATTGTCTAAACATCTTCCTAATTATTATAACATGTTGGATAATCACCCATTATAGCGGGTTGTCCAGGATATGGATTTAAAGCAGGACTAAAACAACAGTGAGACGTATAGAAACACTGTGTGCTCAATAATGCAGTGGTGGGTAAGTCTGAAGTCAGTCCTCAGTGCAATGGAAAACTGTTGACATGTTTTCTTTGAGCTTTACTCGCATATCATTGGTTTAGAAATTGTTTGTGGAAATTGGAGTATTTTCTGGGGATGCACCGATTCCTTTTTTTCTTTTCTGACACTTATTACTGCAGCTAGCATCAGTGTGCTGGTGACCAAGTACCAATCTAATCTCACTGCTCTTGTCTCTTTTTCGACTGACAATCTGTATTCTTTGCTTTCAGCCTTCATTTCATGTCTGCATGTTTTTGTGTGGAAACTCTTAAGACTTTACAAGGGCAGTGGCTGTGTCATATCTTAATGAATACATCTGTTACCCACACTCTAAAAATTTGGCAGCACTACAGAAATATTCCCTTCTTTTTTTTTTGAGTGAGCCTCACCTTTCTAACCAAAAAGGTCAAAATCAGAGCTCTTAATCAGCATGTGAATATATCTCTGATCCACTTCTCATTTTGCACTGAGGCTTTAAGCTATTAGCTTCTGGAAGGCAAACATACATACAGAAGTCATTATGGCTGACTCAGACTAGCAAGTTTTCCAGTCTTGCATTAGTTGAGACTACAAACACAGTGAGGATGAGTCGTCATAACTTGCTAAATATGTCTATGCATATGTGTTTGTGTGAGACTCATGAAGCTTCTCATAAGTGAGTGATCTAAATCTAAAGAGCAAAACTGTAAAATAGACCCGATTTGACAAAAAAGGAGGAAATACAGTTTTAGATTGACACATTAAAATGATCAGTTAATAAACGTAAAGTACAAATACATATATTTATTTTCATTTTCATTTTCCCGGTTGTCACTGTACTGCAGCTCCTCTTTGCTCGGTGTTTGTTCATCATACCATTTTAATAATGTAACTTGTGTTTATTTTAGCATATCTCAGAAATAATACATCATATTTCCATGAGAGCAAAGAATACTGTGAATCATATAAAACCTGTTCAAGTGAATGTCTTTTGACTGTATATTTCAGTTAATGCTATGTAAATTATATATTAAAGGCATGATGACAGTGCTTTGGAATGCTTATCTTTGTGTTTTACTTTGTGTTTTTTCCTACATCACACTTCTGTAATCTGTAATCTGTGATTACCTGATTGGTTTGTGTGTTGTCTAGCTCCCGATTGCTCTTAATAGATTTTTTTTAAATAGAAAAGCTAAAAGTTCAGAAGCTTCTGCTCTGGCATTGTCTCATAAACATTCAATGAAATGTAGTTTCCTCTTAAAATAAGACTAAAAGAAAGGAATCTAATGACTGTCTACATTATTCTCAGTCCAGGGACGAGTGTGGCTCCAACTGTTGAAGATTAATTGAGCACCGGAGGAATGCTTCTCTTTGCTGAATGATGAAATAGAAATTTGACTTCTCACCAGACAATAAAGGTCCAGTGTCTCTTTCGATTTTCAGTGAAAAAGGGAAGAATAAAACAAATTTTGCATGCATGTGTGTGTCTGTGTGTGTGCACAAGCACAGACTGGCCAGGTCGATACAGCTCTACGTTCTCCAAGATCCAAGATCATTTCTCAATCCTGGATATTTCTCATCTATGAGACTAATGGCTGTCCCTTAGGCTTTATGGTTTATCAAACAGGAAAGGTCACTATGGCAGACTGCAATTAATGCTGTCTGTTGTTATTTGGTGCTGTTCAGGAGTGACAGTCAGTTTGTGACATATATCACTAACATGGGTCAGCTTCAGGATAGGTTTGTCCTTTGCAACAACTTCTGCTTGATCAGTACATTTTGCAGCTTCTTATTTAATGTCATTTGATAATGAGTACTACCTAAACTGTGCAGAATGTAAAAGCAAACTGTAGAAAAGCAGAGCAGGGAGACGGAAGGCCGGGGCAGAGCAGAGTGTATTGATTGCAAGTCTCGTGTTAGTCCAGACTGACTGATCACAAGAGCCAATCATAGATCAACATGCTGAAAATAAAAAATCTTTGTGTGTGTAACTTGTGGTAGGTCTAATGTTACGATGGGGAACTAGAGCCTGGACCAGAAATGTTTAGGTTTGTACTGATCTATAATAAGGTCGAAATGTTGGGGATAAAGTTGTAATTTAAAGTTTAAAGTTGAGCTTTTGTGATTAAATCTCACTTCCAGCTTTAATGCACCTGTCGAAAAAAATGTGTAAAAATTGTGTAGATGCAGATGCAATATTTTTGTTTTAGCCCATAATCACAGTGTGATAAGAAATATTAGGACTGTGCCAATAATTGCAATAATTGGAAGAGGTGGCTGCAGCTGCAAACTGAAATAGTAGCTCATGCTCATAATACAAAGAGCATATGTTATATCACAAGCTGGGCCATTAAGTTTACCCCCCAAGCCCCTGTGAATGAGTGAAATGTTTCCCATTCAGTTTGTTACATTTCTGCAGTATTTGAAGGCAGCAGGACACAGCACCAGAGCGCAGTGCCATTACGTGCAATTATACCCTGTTCACTTTAATTAAATCATGAGCAATAATAGAAGTCTGCTTCAGTAACCACACGCAGCTCTACAGGCACCAGAATGGTTGTGTAGAACTTGCTGTTCTCACTGTTATATAGGAGTTGTGGAGTTACCAGAATACCATTCTTTACAGCTTCCTTTGCAGTTTTTTTATTGGTTCATGTTTTAGTCTTCATATACTACTTCTGTCATACTACTTCACTTTATCATTCCTATGGCGCACTTGGGAGGATGCCCAGAGTGACTGCCTGCTGACAGAGGCACAAAAAATCTTGGATAGCGTGCAGATGCTCTGGGCAACCTCTCAAGTGCACAAGAGTTAGATGACGTAGTCTGCTGTTACTTTTGTGTGTCGGCTTCCACATGATGTATCAATTCCACCACTTGTTGCAATGCTGTATGGCTTCAGTTTCTTACATATGTACATCTGCGTCTGTTCACCTGAGCTCTACATCTTCAGGATTGTTCAGCTTGATCAATCGTCTTGCTGTGTCTTGTGATGCAACATATGCTCCCTGTATTTTGTGCAGCTGTAGTCATTCGTAGCCTTACATCTTTTCATTAAATGATGTAATGTTCAGAGTGATGTATTTTTTTTAAAGGTAGTTTGTCTATTTAAAGAATCACTTTTCCTAAATGAGAAAATCACCCCATAGCAAACACAACAGCCATGTTCCTCCGCTTCTTTTCATTTTACAGTTCTGTCTCCTGGTGGAAGAGATTTTACATTTTGTGTTAGACACTGTAGCTACACTGGTCCAAAGAAATACTGGCCACATATTATACAGATGTCTTTTAAGTTTTTTATTTTCTCTCTATGTCTTTTTCCTCATCAGACACCGTGAAAACTACAAGAAAACAAGTCAAAACAATTACATGTCTCTATTTTACGTAGTCTCTCTCGAACAATACATTGTGCTACAGTGCATTACATCGATATCTTTGCACATGATTCTTATTGTTGCACACTAATGTTATGCAATTACTGTGTGCATATCTTGAACCAAGTGCAGAATAAGATTACTTTGGGGCTGTATGTCTGTTCTCCACATCCATGTTGTGCTCTGACCTATAATGCCACAGTAATGCCGCACACTAAACTTTTGCCAGGTGACCAGTCCATCAAAATAAAAGCACTACATTTTTAACTGAACATATCATTTAACTGATAATCTGTGAGTCAGTTTTGAATTATTTTAACAGCTGTATGAACTCAAGGAATCAACATAAAATATAATATATTAACAACATTAACATCTCATTTAAACATGTCCTTTAGACTGTTACAGACACCTTGCTTTAGGCAGTGTTTATTTTTGTAATGTTTGTGTTGTAGAAATAGGTTGCATGATGAAAAATCTCCAGATATTTCAATGTGTTTCAAAAAGCTAGCTTATGATCCCTCATAATTAATGCCCAAATCATTTCTGTGCCTTGTGGCTGTGTTTTGAACATAAATAGGTTTGCTTCTGCACTTAAAGTTTCTCATCAATCTGTCTTGTGAGCTGATATCAGCCTTAGTTCCTATGGAAACTGCAATGTTAAGAGTTCAAACTTATTGTTATGCAGACCAATCTGATATTCTTGAAATGTTATAAGACTGCAGAACTCTTTGCCCTGGTAGACCGTGTGTCTTCATGTTAAATCCTGATTTAAGGTTTAGAGCAGCAGGTCTTGCAGTGGTTTTCTTTTGGGATCCTTTCCAAAATATTCCAAGAGCTTCAAGAGTCGTGGAAACCTAGACTTTACTACAGTGATTCATACAGCATGTTCGATTATTTTACTGGCGTGACCTTTTAGATTTTTTCCAATCATGTTGACCTTTCCATGTGCCAGTAGATGCTGCTTAACATATTAAATTCTGACATACACTCCAGCGTTGTTTGCTTGTTTGTGAATTTGCACCAGAAACCTTTTGGGAGTATGTCAATGAAATCAACCTGCTCCTCCTCCTGTTGCTCACACAGAGCTCTGCCTCTTTTCTAGATTGAGGCAGTGCTGTGACTGGTTCTTTGTGAACAACGCCTCTGCGGCTATGTCAGTATCAGGGCAAGATGTATAATATGTGAGGAAATGCTGATGGTGCCTGGTCTTTATTTTTAGATTCAATCTCCTGTTGGTGCTCAGTCTTAGCGAGGAGGCAGTGAGTCATGTTAAAACCAATGAATGTGAACTGCCAAACCCACATGGTGCGATAGGAACCCTGCATCTCGTGGCAATATTGCTTTATGGTATTAAAACCTCTCATTTCCCCATAATATACAATATGTTGCTTTGATTGGTAAACGTCAGGCTTACAGATTTGTGGAAGCTTTTGATTTATAGTTTTTTGCCATCGTGTGATTCTGAGTAAGAGCTAAATTACTTGGCTTCATTTATATATCTCTATCACAAATTAGTTGGAGCAGCATGTTCGCTAAACACTTGATACACCCACTCAGTCATCAGGCAGTACCGTGTTGAGGCATATTGGCTGCTGACCAGTGAAGCATCTGAGGAAATATATATACAGGTTTAAATATTGCTAAATAAATAAATGTAACACACTAATATGGTAAACTTATGTTAATCGAGCATTTTCAAACATAATTATTAATCAGATTTGCAGATATGTAATCTGTACGTATAATAAATAGCTGTCATGAAGTAGGATCTATATAAATCATTCCATTCAGCACCTTTATGAAGTATTTTGGGGCACAAGTATTGCACTCTAAGGTAGTAGAGTTTGGTTACTGTCCTTAAATAACTTAAATAATATTAAAAAACTTACTTTTTAAATGGGAATGACCAAGTGTTGGGACTATTGATCTTCTAATGCTTTCGGGGCTGTAAACAAAAAGTATAATGTTACTATAGCCTCAGTAAGTGACCTGTGTCCAGTACCTTTTTTCTACTTTTCTATTAAGCCATATTTTTTTATATTTTGGCAAACTGAAATGATTGAAATTATGCCAATTTAGCTATTAGCAGTTTTTGGTACTATTGCACCCATGTAAATCTAAATGATTGTTACTAGATTACTTTGAGTTTGAAGAAAACTTGTAAATGTGATTATTCACAGTTATTGTGACCAGGCTGCTGCTGCATTTAGGATGCTCAGGGTTCAGTGTTGTTTTCCCATGACACAACAGAAACTCATCAAAAAAAACAACAACACAATGACAAGTATGTTTGATGCAAGCAGGAATCAGACATCAGTGTTTTAAAGTATTATAATTGCCTCAGTGTCACATACATTGCTGCAACTGTTTGACTTTTTGTTTCATGTAACTGTATATCTGTGGAAAAGTTATGACTAACTCTGAGAAGTGAGTCATCATTTTTGTTACAAAACAGGAGTAGAATGTAGTTTAACTTCAGGTTGAGGGGAAATAGACAAACTTTTAAAGTTACAAGTTGGTCTTCTACAAACCCCCAAACCACACAACTCACAACTACAACCTCTGATATCTATTGTTAAAATTCCAACAAAAATAAAATACTTACCAATATCCCTGCATCTAGGAACACATTGGTTCCTATATGACCAGTTATTAGATGGTAGCATTAATTTCTTTACATTTGTATGAGTAGTGTGTTTAAGCTTTTTAAGCTCTCGACTTTCCAATCCTTATCCACCCAGCAGCTACTTGTGTGTAGGAGGAGGGCTGCATTCCAGATTATGTAAAAATTAGACATCTTGCTAAATGTGAAAAGGCCACAGCTTCAGCCTGAGCGTGAGAGAGATTCATGTCATAATAAGCCACACCAACAACTGCCATATTTCATTATGGGTCTGCAGCCTTGTTGGACAGGCATAAAAAACCTATACAGCATTAAGGAAAGAATGTGGTTTTGTTTAGATAAAGACATGACTCTGAATGCACTGTTAAGTTTTTCTCTACACAGTTGCAATTATGTTCCTTACAAAAATGTAAAAGTATTTGTGGATGCAGTTTAGAGAAACCTATCATCTGCACTGGCTGATTCCTCTGGCTTTCAGATTTTATGCTAACATACAAGTGGCTCTTAACTCTGGTCCTCAATGCACCCTGTCATGACTGTTGTCCAACTATCCTGGCCCTTAAAGCTTCTGACTGGCTGCACACACCTGAACCAGGTAATCAGCAGTGGGTAGGACAGGGTGCCATGAGGACCAGGTTTGAGAACCACAGAACCAATCAACTCCAGTTTCATATGTGGACAGATATGAGATATTTCTCATGTTGAACAAATGCTCTCACCCTCCTGCAATGCATTCAGAAAGCTGCTGCTAATCGATTCCTCCAATTCTCAAATCTCTGCACTGGATCTGAGTCTGTCAGAGAGGAAAAACAGTTTTTATAATTTATAGTATCATTATCATTTATAAATCACTAATGGTTTAAGACTGAAATTACTGGTCTTTTGCTACACTACTAACCCATCGAGAGACACTGGTTTGATAACTGTAGCCATAATTAAATATAGATATGGGGATGCTCTACAAATCTGGAACAAACTTCCAAAAGATCTAAGTCTTGCCTCAACTCTGATTACTTATCTTTTTGCCATTGCGCCATTGCTTTTAATTAAACTCTTGTGATTGTAAATGTTTTTTCTGCCACATATTTCTCTTCCCTGTATTTTATTATCAGTTATTCTTTTTGTTAATGTAAGGCAGTTTGAATAATGACACAAGTGCTGTACAAGTCAAGTTGCCTCTTCTAGAGGAGTAACTAAGTACATTTACTCAAGGACTGTGCATAAGTACAATGGTGAGGTACTTTTACTTTACCATATTAGTTACTAGTAAATGCAGGTTTAGGTTCTTAAAAAAACTAATAAAATGCTGATATATAATTAATGGACTAACCCCCTGACACTACATAAAGTGGTTTGAATCATCCCCATCTTTACTAACTGCTGTCAAGTCTGCAGGTAACAACACATTTTGCTGTAATTTTCACCCCAAATCTGGACTAGACCTCTACATTTTAGTTATCAAAAACATCAAATGCAGTATTTTTCTAGGCAAATACTTGTTACTTTAATATTGATTTTGTGTACTTTAAACACCTCTGGCCTCCTTTTGCCTTGGATGAGGAAACACCACTGGGGAAACAATAATCCTCTACACAGCTGGCCTTAGTTCAGTCAGATGGGAACAGTGCTAACCACTGAGCTCAGTTCCGCAACACATTCAACATTTTGGTGAACTGGAAGAACAAAGCAAATGCATAAATCTCAGTCAACATTCGAACAAGACTCACAAGTAAAAGTCATAAACTTTAGATTGCTGCAAAGTTCAGTCACTGCTGTTGAATGAGCTGAGTGCTTCAGAGCTGCAAATAGATGGATGCATAGATGACTATGTAAGGCAGGTGTGGAGCTAGACAGACAGTGACCACAATAGCACCTCACTGTTTATCTAAAGTTGCTTTATCTAGAGTACCATTGTGAGTGTCCAGAGTCTAACTGCGTCTTACAGCTTTAACATCAAAACTTATCTGTGAATTCAGATTGGCAGTGCTTATCCCTGCATTCTTTCATGCTCTTATCCAAAACCCAAGAGATGTTCAAGGCTTATTTCACTCGAACCTTCTAATATGGTCCTGAGAAGAAATTCAAAGAAACAGGTTAGAGTCATTTTTCATCATTTTGAGAGAGGATGATTTTGTCTCTAAGTGTTCGTCATCATTTAGAGAAATAAATTAAGAAAGACAGAAGCCCAGACAGGGACAATCCTGGATTATGCTGCCTCGTATAGGTGAGTTAATGTTTAAGTATTTCTGTAGATGGGACCACATGTGTCATGTCTGATTAGATTCAGATGCAGTTGTTAGTGTGTATGCATGTAAATGTTTTTGTAGTGGTGTAAGGCAGCTCATCTGCATCATGTGGGAGCATCAGGTTGTCCAGGTGAAGGATACAATTTAAAATTATGTTGTCCAGGGAAAGTAAAATAAAATAGGTTGCAAAGTTGAATATATTAGTTATTATTTCTCTCATTTTACACACTAGCACAGCTGAAAAACAATAATCCAATATTCAGGCTAATGTATATATTTGGATTTATATTTCACAGATTTGTGGCTGGGTCATGTTTTGGAAAGAAATGCAACAAGCAGACAGAAGGGTTGGTGTTTGTACATTCAGTTTATTTGTGTTCATTTTCTTCAAATTTAATTGGAAAGAAGGTGGTTCTTATTCTGTGCTTCCATAAACAACACTTCCACAGTTGTTGGTGCCAGCAGCTTAATGTGACCCATTGTTAAGTGACATCTAGCAGTCATGTGGGACAGTGTTATTTTTTCAGCAGATGGAGCATAGTTTTGGGATTTTATCTAGTTGCAAGGTAATTAGGTTAAATCAGTGAATGCATATCAGTTAAAAACTTTTTAGGAATACATTTTTGCATTCTTAAGATGCAAAGAGAGATTTCTCTTCAGCTCCTACGTGAGTCCCAGTGACCCTGCACATAAGCTTGTCATGATATCTACTATTGTTGTACTATTGTGGATGATAGAATGTCCCAGAAATAATTGCAACAGATGATCTTATTGTGTCACAGTCAATATCTTGGTTGTATTTAATTTCAGTTTCTATCCTTTTTCTTTTCTGTTCTCATCTACATCCAGACACATTCTCAGACCCACCCTATCACACCCCTGCTCTGCTCCCCTGACACACACTTCCCCCTTATTTGGTCATTTCCTGTTCTCACACTTACTCTGTCTCCCAGGTCCACTCTGCCTACCCAATCAGCCTGATAACTCTCACCTGTTCTCCACTCCCTTTCCTGTCTGCTCCACTCACCTATTCAGCCAAACCACCAACACCTGTTTTAGTCTCTATGTAGCAGATCTGCAACTCTCTGTCTTCTGCTGGATTGTCTGCAACTCTGATCTCAGTTGTGACTCTCCAGCCATTCTGAAATCTGCCTGATCTCTGTGGGCAGTTTTTCAAATAAAGATGTGGAACATTTTGTGTGTTTGAATGTGCAAAGCTGATGAAGAGCTATGATTTGAAGAGACTTTGAAACTTGACATTCTTCTGTAGGCCAATGTACCAACTTCTATTCCATGCTTCAATTGTGTCAAACAAACATTTCAATGAAAGAACAGTGCAAGAATTACACATTAATTACAAGAATCACAATGAAAATAGCCAGACTTGCTTAGGATATGGTTGAAGTCACACTGTCTTTGAAAGTCTGTGGCAGGTGGTTGGGAAGGTGCTCAACACCAGCTAGTCAAATTTCAGATTCAGCTGAAAAAAAGTTTTTTTAGACTTACAAATGATGACAGAAATTGTTAGTCTAGTGGATTTATGTTCAGGTGATTTAGAGAAGTAATCTGTGGGATCTGCCGAGGCAGTTTAAGGTTAGGTGCGAGTCAGTTTTTCAGTCCTCCATCCATCAATTTTCCGAACCGCTTAGTCCCTGTAGGGGTCGCGGGTGTGCTGGAGCCTATCCCAGCCGGCATACGGGCGAGAGGCAGGGTACACCCTGGACAGGTCGCCAGTCCATCGCAGGGCCACATATAGACAAACAACCATTCAATTTAGAGTCCCCAGTTAACCTGACTGCATGTCTTGCCCACAGAGAACCCACGCAAACACGGGGAGAACATAAATAAAACATAATTTCATTGTCAGTTTTTATTACAATTTTTATTGCATTATGTAAACTTATATTATTATTATTATTATTACATATGTTTCTACAAAATGCTTTGTGGACCTTGTGTGGATACTCATGTGGCTGCTTGCCTTTGCATGTCTTTCAAGCACACTAACAAGGAGAAAACTCCAGGGCAGACTCAGGACATGCTGGAGGGACACCAGTAATGGCTCGAAGGTCTCCCAGCTGACATCTGAGCACACTGAGGGAAAAGAGCATTTGGGTTGCTCTGCTTCCCCCTGAGTGAAAGGAGTGACATGAAAATGAATTCATAGAAATATAGACTTTTCTATGGAAAAATGCCAGTAGACATGTTTCCATTGTCTAATCCAACAATAATTTATATATCTCACTAAAGCGATATGTAATTTTAACACATAATTTAATCACGAATGCTGGCATTTAATTATGATTTCTGATGGATACAGTTATCATTTCACAGTCAATGGCATCTCGTTATATGTGATCCACAACCCATAATCCCTTTTCATGCACAGACACACTTGTTCACCTGCATTTAGTCTGTCTGACAGCCACAAATGGTGAGGGCAGCATTACTGCCATTACTGCCACCGTAGAGTCTAACATGAAAAGGTCATCAGCAGTATTCGCATTGCAAATTACATTTGAAGAAGAAGTATCTGGCACATCATCTCACCTACTCCCATTCTGTGTAAGAATCATATCACCGTAGCCACTGTGGGTCTATTCTTTCTTTTTAAATTTTTTTTTTTACCAGCATTTGAACTATAAACCTTAACTTGAGAGGTGCTTTTTATGATTTGTACCGTTCTTTGCAGATATGTCAAGTGAAAACAAAGCAGACAGGGGGCACCCAAAGTGATGCATTACTTTTCGTCCTGGTACAAAGGAGGTAGTGCACTGTCGAGAATAGAGAATTTAATGATCTGCTGGACCCAAAGGGCAATATGTGGGCAGCAGATAAAATGAAAACTGTCACAGGGAATGTTGTTATTTTAGCTATTTCTGTTCCTGGTGAATACAAAATACAGACAGAAGTCTTAAAGGTGGAGCCATAAAAGCTGTGGGAGTATTTGAGGTTTCGATACACACGTCCAACCACACACACTACTCAGTTTTAACCTGTTGATTTGTTAACATTTTGTTTGTTTTAGTCACTGTTTCAAGATGCGGGGCTTCTTTCATATGGTTATAATTCAATAAACCAAATCTACAGTATACTGTATAAGATTAGATAAGATTAGGATTTGATAGCACTTTATTGGTCCCCCAAAGGGGAAAGTCATGTTTTACAGCAGCACAATTTTAAAATGACATAATAAGTTAAACACCAGAACAGAATAAATAAAGACCAATAAATCAGATATACAGTGTAGATATTGTTAATATTGTAAATGACTACTGTAGCTGGAAACAGCTGTTTTTAAAGAAATATTTACATAAATGTACATGTCCTATAATCAGAAAAAATGAGCACTGTCTTCCATAACATGTTTATTGATTCAAGTTTATTAGTTTAAAAGGAGAACTGATCATTAGAAAACCCAGTCGCAGTGATGGTACCACAGCTGAAGACAGGTATGTTTTCATTAAAAACACATAATTCCTGCGTGTGTCCAAACTTTTGACTAGAAGTGTATTTATTAGGCTAATTCCTAAACATGTACTTAACCTGTCAGTATTCAGCCATATCTTTGTCGATAAAGACATTTTGGAGAATAATATGCATATTTAGTGGAGTGCCTCACACTGAATTTTGGAAATTTCCTGGGTGCGCTTCTTTGTGTCTAATCACAACCTTGTTGACAACCACTACATCCTTAAGGTAAGCTGTTTCCAGTCAACCTAGACATGGATACAAATGTGTTTCCATGGGAACAGCAGTGCCTAAAACATTTTTTAATCCTCAGATCTTATCAACATGATTTCAATCCACACTTTTTTCCTTGCCGAGTCTTCTAAGTGCTTGAAGGTACAGCTGTGTGTTGGGAAGGAAATGTGGACCTTGGGGAGGCATAAAGGAACTGGAGGAAGGTGATATAAGGTCTTGAGTGGGGTGTGTGTGCCCTTATCAAAATCTTGTCATATTCCTAGTGAGAAACCAGTGGAGATGTAACTCAAATGGTGGTGAGTGCTACCTATGTGGCCTTTTCATTTGTTGCCTCTCCTCCTGATTTTCTCCTCCTAGTGGTCTGTGAGCAATGAGCCTTAGGCAAGACCGGCTAATTAAACCTGACATCACACCTCATCTTGCTCACCGCTGTTCTTCTGGACACATTTTGACCCATATTGATATTCAGACACACACATGCAAAGCCAACACGTGGAAACAAATGGACATTGTGTATGACTGTACACACAGGTACAATGGGGAGCCCCATACTGCACAGAGAGCTGCTCTCATGGGTGTAAAACCTCTTCTTATTGTTCTCACCCTTCTCTGTCTTACAAGTGAGGGTCATGAGTGGGGGGATAATGTCAGAGCAGGACTCCAGATGACCACACTTCTCTGTATAAACTGTTGCTTTAAAAAGAAGCCTGAGATGTGATAATCAATTAGAAATGTGAAAAGTGGAACTTACTTTGACGTCGTCTGTTTTTTAAAGTCATTCACAGGTTACAGTTGAAATAGCTGCTTGAGGAACGAAAGAGTCTTTCCCACCACTGTGCATCTGGTCAATCGTCTTGAAGTGAGTGAGTGTGAT
>OMLM01010594.1:93544-116611 GCA_900302695.1 Helostoma temminkii
AGTTTTTGTTGAGTATTTCTGTTACACTGCTCAGTTAAGCTTGGTTGTATTTGGGACATTGATGAAAAGGGATGGGGACAAAATGTGGCTTTTCCTATCTGAAGGCATTGTCTGTGTCATTGGGCTTTCAAAGTGTTTTATCAGCAGAGCACAAAATGGTTGTGTGAAATTTGCTGTGCAGGCTTTACGGAATTGGAAGTGGAAGAAGTCTATTCTTCTCAGGATGTCTGGCTCAGGGGCGTGGAATTTCCACCATTCGTTTGCTTGCTATGTATTTCTTATTTAAATGAAAGAAGCTTATTGATGTGGATCTCATTGGGCCTTCAGTCATAGAAGAGCTATTTCATGCTTTATGTCTATCGAGCTTCTCACTGATATCAGTGGACTTTGAAGTGAGACATTAATATGCAAATCTGCTACCAGGGCCTATCTATAAGCCAGATATTTTGTTATGGTAGATAGAAGAGTGAAATTACAGATGTATCACTTGGATGAACCTATGTGCTACATTGAAATACGGTAAATACAGTGTAGTTATTGTTTAAAGAGTAAGCTAAGGTGGCTCTCCTAGCTATGGCCAGAGGTAACAAATCCAGCTACATGCATTAGGAAAGCTCAGTTTAACAAGACATATCCTATTGGTTGAAGAGACTTATGCATCCAGACCTCGGGGTCTGGATGTGAGTGAATCTGGCTCTGTTATTTTTCCCAAGACCATTAAAACAGTGACTTTTAGATATGATAACTATCAGATAGGCACTGTACATTTTTAGGCTGAATTACTGCACGATGTAAAATATCAAGCTTAACTCTGTAAATCCCATCCCAACAAATAATAGCCAAAACATCCTTTTTTCTTTAATTGGACCCTTTTTTAAAATTTTTACGTGGGATTTTTGGTTTATTATATTTGATACAAATAAAGTTTGTGGTAATTTAGTGATCAAAACATTTTTGTGTATCCAATATGATGCAAATGGCATTACAGGGTTAAAGGACTTATAACTGATTTCAGATGGCCTTCTGAGAACTAAAACAAACTGACTACACACCTTCACTCCCTGCACTTCCCATCCTGTTTCTGCAACTACAACTATTTTTTTAAAACATGTCAAATCTTAGTTACTGGATCTTTAATGGAGGTCCTAACATGTGACCAACAATTTCACAATTAACTGGATTTCTGTCATTAGAAACAGTCACACCTCACACATCAGAGTT
Source organism: Helostoma temminkii (assembly GCA_900302695.1). NCBI lineage: Eukaryota > Metazoa > Chordata > Actinopteri > Anabantiformes > Helostomatidae > Helostoma > Helostoma temminkii. The sequence continues at coordinate 94,766 of OMLM01010594.1, forward strand.
GAGGTGACTGTGTCTAACACAACAGCTTTAAAAACTTTTGCCTTCCAGTGTTGTCCAAACTATTTTTCTAGCATACTCAAACCTAGACAAACCCCCCCTCTTGTTTCTACTTATTATGTCAAGCTACACTGACATTTGACTGTAGCTGCATATGTAACAAAAATGTAAGTGGTATCGATCTTCTCAGCATCTCTACCAGCATGTCTAACAGGCAACAGAAGAGACAAACTAATACTATCAATTGCCTGAACATCACTCTATGATGGTTTGGTTGTCTAATAAGTTACTTAGCCATCACATTCCTTCAAAGTGCTGTGGAGGCAAAGTTGCTCCTGCACTTCTCATATCTTATTATATAGAGGTAAAAACAGGGTAAAGAGGACATAAAGACTGACAAGAACAGGTAGTAATTTTCCAGTGCTTGAGCTTGTTCCATACTAGGTGACAGCTGAATATCGTTTCTCTGTAGAGGAACGATGACTTAAGCATTCAAGTAAAACGCTGAACTGTCTGACTCACCACAGGTATGAATTTGGATAAACAGGATTGGAAAATGTTATTCTGTAAAACAGAGGAAGCTCGAAATGCATCAGGTTAAATAGCATTCCTCCATTTAAACACTGCATTTTTTAACTGAAAACAAAAGGACATTAATGCTGCATTGTCATAGCACAGCAGGGCTGATATCACTGCTCACTGCTATAAGCTCTGTTATTTATGGTCTTTCTTCATTGCTCCCAATCAATCTCTGCACAGCCATTTTCTGTCTGAAAATCAATGCCCTGATTGCATTAGTTTCTCTTTCTTTATCCTTGGTTAATTTCATTGCCTAAAATGCTAAGCATCCTTCATCTTGAAATGTCACGTTCACTTTATGAGGATGATGTGCAGGTGCTGGAGGCTCTGAGGAGAAGTGAGGGAGGCATGTATCTGTCAACGTGATGTCACATTTAGCCTAGCGCTGCCTTGGCACTGAACTCTGGCATTTTAAAGACCTGAGTGTATAAGGAAAAAACTGGGAAAGATTTGACAGATATAGGGTGCGATAGACTAGTAGTCTATGGAGAGAACAGATCCTAGAAATTCTATAAAGTAACATTAGTGTTTTAAAGACAGCAGGGTTAGCAGAGGGCAAGGTTGGCTGACATCAGGTGGTGGCCACAATGGCCATGATTGAATTTAGACATTAGAAAAAAATACGGAAGGATGAATTTCACATGGTAAGAAATATGAATTTGAAAATGTCTTGTAGTGGGGATATGTGTGTGAGTGGATCCAGAAATGAAGTAGTGTCAGTGGAACCACATTTCAGAGAGACGCTGTCTCTGTCTCTGTCATATAGGCATCCTTCAAACGAGGGCAATCAAAGTTGGTATTAGCAGCTTTTTCCTTGATAATAGTCCAGAAATACTCTCTGTTTACTATATATATATACATGGTATAATGTCTGTTGGTATTTGTTGTGCGTTTACAGAAATCTGATCAAATCGGGTCATGAAGGGGGTGTCCTACGTGTTTGGTCAAATGCGTTTTAATCATGTTAAAAAATGAAGCATGAAAAGGTGGAAGTAAGTGTTCCTCTCTGCTCAGTCCACAGTTTCGTTAGCAATTACATCACGTTATTTTTCATCCCTCTCTCTGCTCTTGTCTGGTGAGGAGGAGGAGGCTGTCCTGGCCTGCATTAATCCAACACATACTGTAGCAACACTCTTAGTAGAGCTTGTTCTGTCATTTTATTACGTGCTGTGGAGGAGGAAGATGACTGATATTCAGCAACTAAATCCTGGAAACTGGACAAGCATTTCACACTCGCTTGTTTTCTCTGTGTGTTTTCTGTCTGTGTTCTGCATAAATCGTGCACTGGTTGTTATTAAGCTGTGATCATGCGAAAAAATTACATGATATATAACAAATATAAACAATAGAAAATGCGATGGCGCTATCTTTCATTTCCAAGGAAAACTAAATTTAATGACAAGTGGTTTACTGACATATTTATTCTGCATATGTGGGTGATATGTTATTAGCTATAGTGTGGTGCTAAAACCAAGTGTGAAAATACAAGAACAGTACAGATGGTTTGGCAGTAGCACTTGCTTAAATCCCACTTTACACTTATGAAGTAGATAGAGATTCAGGTTGTAACACTTAACAGTTGTGTCGACAACTCATCATGTAAAATTTTTAAATAGTTTGCAGTATAGCGCCTACTTAAATGCAACTGTCACAAAAATCAAGTTGACTTTTTTATCTGCATCCAAAAATGGTTGTAATTCCTACATGCCTCATAATTTATTCTTGATGAAACCCTTACACTACAGGTTTGTCAGGTCTAAATGATGTCAGGTGCCAATATGAACACTGAAATAGGTCTTTCATTCTGTCATTGTTATACATGTTTACACTAGTCTCAGAGAAAGAGATTACTTGTTATGGGCACCAACGCCCACAGTATTTATTCCTTGCAAAAATGTATAGGCTAAAAATGTCGCATGAACATAAGGCTTAAGCAGTCTGGTTTTTTTAATATCCTCTAAAATCAAAGTCTTTTTAGTTAAAAATTCCATCTCCATGTTTCCCTGGGCAGCTTTTCCCCACTGAGTTGCAGTGGAAGATATCCACTTAACGTGACTAATCTGGATGGAAACTAGATTATCTTCAGATAGGAGGGGTCTCTTAAAGGCCTGAATGTACAGTAATTTTTACAGTAGGTAAAACCTATTTATGCTCTATGTGCACCTGAAAGATGTTTTAATACATATAGTCTAATTAAAAATACAGTACATTGTTATACAGAGACAAAACAAGTAAAATTTGTTCACTGTCCAAATTCTTGTGGTCCTGTTTTTAGTTTGTATTTGGTTTATTGTTTTCAAGAGGCATAGAACACATTAGCATTCATTTGGGATTATGTTTCTAGACATGTGGTAATTGAAAGACCAGAGTCTCTACCAACTCCTGAGAAAACTACATCTCTTTAGCTGGTAAGTGCTTTGCTTTCTCTGCCAGGTACTTGCTAAATTGGTCTGTCTGCTGTCTGGTGCTGGTCAAGTAATATGCAGTCAGTTTATCAGAGGTGTTTGCTGGAAACATCAACCTTCTTAAGCAGGATGCTCAGAGAGGAGGCTAGAAAACCAAATCATTGGTCTTAAAGGAGCTAAATGTTTTCCAGGCAAAACATCAATATTTGACTGTGGTGCAAATCCCCAGATTACAGATTTATTAGATTGTATTTGTTTGTTTATTTGTCTTATTCTTGCTTTCATCACCTTCAGTCTATGATATAGTTTAGGTTATGGAAGGTTTGTAGTTACAGCAAATAAAGTGTGTTTATGGTACAGTTAGGCAACAATGCTTGCTTCAGAAAGGTTGTGGTTATATGTAATCAAACTGATTCACCCTCTGCATCCTGTAAGGAGACAGTAATCCATATTAAAAGAATGAGTAGTACATACAGTAAGTGTTTCTGGTGCATTTGGTGTGTTGCGGTTCACACTGGTTCTAAACTCCATTTTGCCAACTCTGTTAGACCACTCTTTTTTAATTTAAGTGCAAATGTGATGAATAGGATCTGAACATAAAAAAAGTGGGTTATATGATTTAAACACATCTGTGGAGGGATGCGTCACTAAACATGCCAGAGAAAAACAAGATTTATAGTGTTAAGAAATATAACGGAATCTTGCCTGTTCCATGAGATGGGCGAGTGATAGATGTGTGCATCGGCCTTTAACTTTGAACCTTGGCACTAGACACAAATCGTTAGGTCCATGACTGTCTTACATTGGCATATTTTCCAAGGATGCTCGGCTGAGCTGATGATGAATTGCAGAATTGCGTGATAATTCCTTGTGGGTTCATCACAAGGAGCAAAGATTTTATAATAATAGTGATATTTGTGCAACTTTAATTCTTGTTAACTGAATATAAAGAGAAGTGTGATTTTTTTTTACCTGGAGGGAAGAGTGTCACAAAAACAAACAAACAAACAAACAAAAAAATATATATCAGCAACCCAGTTGATTAATGCAATACGTATTTGTTTTGTTTGGGATTTTTGCAGGGGACAACTTAATCCTCTTTAGCAGTGGAGCAGATGTGTCCCCAGTGTTCTCCCTGCTTCCCACACCCTTTGAAATGCGTAGTAAATAGGCTGTACTCTTCTGACTGCAAGGCTTTGGTTCATTGTTCCAGATGAGTCAGTGAGGTCATGGTGGATGATAATGATGAGTGCTCTGTTCCTTCATGTATGACCAAAATCAGTCAGGCACAACAGAGTGCCTTGTTTATCATTGGTTTATCTATCCTTGATTTAAGAAAATAAAATAAAATAAAATCCAGTACTAACTCCAACCACCCAGGTCGATACAGCCTTGAGATAGCGTAGCCAGAGATAACAATCTAGCGAACAGAAAGCCCATTACAGCAGCGTGGTTGTGATTAGGAGAGCAGCCTCATAGAAAAACAGGTTCTTCTCCTGTTTCTGAGTGGGATCATCGGGGTGTGGTGTGATGCTAACCTGCAGGGTAATAGACTTGGATGACCCCTCAAGGAGGACGATAGGGTGCCCTGAGACAAAGCCAGTGATCTCTCCTAAATATAAAAGCCTTCTCATTGATTAAACACTGCACACTTTTATGGGGGCTTCATAAAAAATGCAGTTACAGCTAATGACTTTTACGGTATGAATAATGCTGATTTGAGAGGCCTAGCTCTGTCAAGGTTTGTGTATTACATTGCTAGGACTCACTTTAACACATTTTAGCTCAGCAAAGGTGTATGTTAATGTCACCAATATGTGTAGAACATGGAAAGGGACCACAAATAGTCTTACGTGGGGTAGGGTGAGCTGATACACTATCAGAGGGCACACAAGGAAAAGCAGACTGTACAAAGAAGGAAAGACTTACAGAGTTTTGCAGAGAGAAGCACATTATTTAATGTAATAGGAGTGTTAGGTGTTAGACGTGATGTTAATAGTGTGCACACAGACTCTAATGTAACTTTGTCACTTAATTTAGCTGTTATTCAAGATGTCTATCTGAGGCTCTGAATGTGGGTGAAAACTAATGTAATGGTCATATTTATTAGGCATGATGTCAAAGATGGACAGTCACTGGGTGCAATACAACTGTGTCGTCATAATTATTCATACAAAGCTTTGTGATTGTGTCTCCCAAGTGGTCTAAAAACGCTGTAAGAAGAGCAATCAGCAGGAGGTTGCTTCCTATTGCTACTGTTCCTCTTCAGCTACATCTCGATACACAGTCAGGGTTCATTTCCAGAGAAGATGGCCTGTAAGCAATTTCAAGACTTAACCCTCTGGAGAGCCTCTGTTACTACACAATCAGGGGCAAGAAATTCACATCTGACTGGATACATGTAAAGCGTATAATGCCTTCCCATTTGGAAATTGAAAATTGTTCAAAGTTAAGGTGAAGTACTGCAGCAGAGTCAGAGCCCAGTCTACATATTCCCAGAGGCATGTTGGATTGAGGTGACCACTGAAGCAATGACTGCACATGTGAAATATTACTAGCTGTACTTCACAACTACATACACAATCACAATAACATATTCATTTCTTTAGAGGCCATGGATGGCAACAGTGAAATGTTTAGGGCTTCAGTTTCTTGCTTTTTGCCCAAAACTTTGAGGCGTGATAACATGTTATTCTAAAATTGTGAGAAATTAGCAGCAAGTTTCAAATGCAGATTACTTTCAGACATAAATTATATGATGATTGTGTTGCTCCACCACCGACTGATTGTGCGACAATGTGACACTAATCAGACACAGCAATTTACCTATTTGTCACATGGTAAATGATGCTAAGGTTAGAGTAAATCTGTGGTTAGAGAAAGAAATTCAGAAAAAAAAGAAAACTTCCTGTAGAAAAACATTATTAAATCCCAGCTATATCAGCAACTCAAACAAGCTGCAGACACAATCTCTTCAGTTCGGAGAAACAATATTTCTCTTATTGTTTTGATCATGTTTTTGCATTTTATGACCACAACAGATGGAATACCAAATTCCAGTCACCGCATCACAGCTGGAATAAACCTTTTGCTGGTATGAATCACAACTGCAAAGGCTTCAGTAGTAGTACGAACATTGTCATTACATTTTTTGCACAATACTGACAGTCTGATAAAGAAATACATTTTGCTATTAATATTTCTGTACTTAAGTAGAGTTTTTAATGTTGTAATTTGATTTTACTTAAGTAAAGGATCTCAGTGTTTCTTAAACCACTGGCCATCGTTGAGAATTAATAACAGAGTAACAGCAATGTGAGAACAGGTTGGCTGTAAGGACACAGAAATGGAGAGGACATGCCCAGACATGGTCACTGTGTGTGTGTTCGCTACCTCTGCTGGGCACCAAGCTGTTACACTGGGGTGGGCAGATTTATTTAACTCTGCGCCAGCACTCTGACTCTTGTTGACAACAAAGGTGAAGGAAACATATGCCCTCCTTAAGGAAGTTCTGTAGATATATTCTGCTGTTAATAAGGTGCTGCATCATGTCTGTTTGAATTATGGCAGTTCAGAATTTTTCATTTTAATCTTTACATATTCTTCAAATGAAATATTTTGCAGAGATGATCGTGTAGGTAGATTCTGCTGATGTGCTACAGAATTTGATGCCTCTGCACTTCTGCTGCGGGACTGACAACTTGACAAAATTGACTTAGGCTGAAGCTGGGAAGGTAGTTTTCACACTTCACTGCCACATTAGAGCACAGGGTCCCAGTTTAACTGTGAAAACACAATGACAAGCGCAAAATGTTAGATCTTGAGTGCATGGACTGTGTGGGCATTTCTAAAAGTAGTTCATGTATGTGCAGCACTTTGCACTTTTGCAAAGTGCTAAAGGACTGGATGAGGGAGAATATAAATTGGAGGATGTGGTGATTAATTAATTAAATTTTAGCCAGACACTTGATCATTTTTGAAACAGCTGTTTCAGTCACAGTGGCAGATGACAGCTGACAAACTGGAAAGAAGCTTCTCCAGAAATTCTGCTGTTGCTTGAATATTGCAGAGCAGCATGCTGTGAATACCCCAAGGGTGCAGCCAGAGGCCGATGGTGTGAGTTTTTTTCTGTAACTTGTACAATGATGATAGACATAAATGATGAAAATGCTAATTAAGTCATTCATGCTATAAGACTACATCTATTCAACTCTCTTTCAGTTTTATATCTGCTGCATCTCACCTCATAAATGGTCACATCATGGTGTAAAAAAACACAGCAATTGCATTGTAATGCATTGTAGCATGCTTTTTTTTTACCCAGTATCATAAAGTGCTAATTCTGCTGAGAAAAGAAGGCAGAGGTAATGACACAGAGGGGTGTTAATTCGCTGTAATCATTCATTTAGACAACAGTTCAAGCAGTCATAACGAACCAGGCTATGGAGTTGGTTTATAGCAGCTTGTTGTAAGAGGGTGAAGTTTTATCAACTGTGTGTTGCCTTCAGATGGCACCAGGATGTCATAACATGTAGAGGAGCTTTTCTAATATAGTGTAAATGACATACTGTAAGAATCACTCTGACTAATTCATAGATAAATGATATAGAAAAAGTAAGTGAATAGTCAAACATCACACAAACAGCATGGATTGGTGAACCTGACTGACTGAAGTGATTTGTTTCATGCAGGGGTTGACCTAAGACCATTAGTGAAACTCTTGTTCATCTCAAAGGTATTAGATGTGGTTGAGGTCAGGGCTGTGTTGTGGGAAGACCTGACTAACCTGCATAAACTCAGAAAACTATTCCTGTATGACCTTGAGCACTCATATTCCAAGCGGAAGAGCTTAACGCAAACTGAAGGATTAAGGTCTTCCTTGACTGGAGCTAAGTGGACACAAAATATACACAAAAGTACTATAGTGCTCCTTTGTCCACTTTATGTATAAAATTCAGTGTGCGTGATTTATTGAGATTTGTGTGCCTGTGCTGTGCTCTGTGTGCTCTTTTAATTGCCCCGCTGGGGATGAATACACTTATTGAATTGTATTGAACTGAAATGAAAAAGTGCTTTAGAAAAACAATAATCTTTGCCAGCTACCGGCTATTAGACAAACGTCTTGGCTCTATTAAGGCCCGCTCAGCAAAACAGAAACCACAACAATGTTATCTTAACTGCCAAATTAGAGTAAAAAAACACAATAGACACAATAAAGGTCAACTCAACAGCTTAGTTCTGATTGTTCATGGCGGGTAAATCACATTGGACAGTCACTGTGCTGTTTAATTCTAAAACACCACCACTCTGTTCTGTTTAGTTGCACTGTGCACTGGGGCCCAACTGCCAGTAGAGTGGCAAAGGTAGTTCTTATTCCAAACACTAACTGAAGGGACCTGCTGTGGGATTACTGGCATACTTTTGAAATGAGTGAGAGTGACAGCAAATCCTCCCCACATTTCACACACCTTGCCTTAATGGGAAATGTTGGACCAAGTCTGCTGCCATGTTCCTGGGATGTCTTATTGAATGTATTCTGAATGTATTCTGCAGTTCTCTTTCTCTTCTTACACCCCCTCTATCTCTGTCAGAATATAGGATATCTAGTCTATTCATCTGTCATTCTCTTTATCTCCTATTCTTCATTTCGTATTTCCACTTTCCAATTTCTCTGCCCCAACTCTATCATGTGTTTTGGGGGTTTTACTCTCATCTGTTTTTCAATGCTATAGGTATAGCTTTAAACCAACTAGAGCTGCAAATAATATTTTTTGTTATTGAATAATGCTGTAAATATGAATCACTTTATTTACGATGTGTCAGAAACTGAAAAACAAATTAAACTAAACTAAGTTTGAAATTATTAGGTTTCAAGGACGAAGCACATCAACAAATTCTCAAATCAGGGGGAGGAAGTACCAACTACAGAATATTTGACTATGATTTGTTTGAAAAATGACAATGAAACAATTAAGATATCCAGTAATTAAAAAAATAATAGCAGATTTATTTACTGATCATCAGCTATGTATAATTAAATATAGTCTGTGTTTAAAATTGCTATGTACAATGCATTTTGAGTGCCTATGAGTATGTAAATCTATATAGGGGCCTCAAAAACAAAACTTGGTATTTTCCATTCATGATCTTGATAATACATCATTTTTTATATCTAACAATTTGCATAATGTTGTCCAACTCTGCACTGATTAAATTAGATATTTTGAATGAAATATTACGTTTCTGCTCACTATTGAGCTGACTACTGTTTTGTGTTTTTTATGTGGCGTAGTGAATGAGTTAATGAGGGAGTCATTTTGGAAACAGCTGGGATCTATAGCAACATAAAATGCTGCAATAACTGCCAAAAATAACAGCAAGGGGGCAAGTGATAAATTCAACCTTTTTAAAAGTGAAGGCATGGCCTTGATTTATTTTTTATATAGAGAGGCATTAGTAGTATTCATGTAATTTAAAATAAGTAGTCAGATTATGCTAACCAAACTGGCATTAAGAATTTGATTTGGTATAATATTGCCATGTTATAACATTACCTTCATTAAAATATTATTTGGATGTCAGTTATATCAACCAATTTTGTCTTTTACTCTTGAATCGAACAAGCAAACCTATTCAGTTAGCCATGGTTACACATGGCATGTGCTCAATGTGATCTCTATTGAAGGGGCACTACATCGTGGATTTCCACCTGGCTGTTGTACACAAATTATTAAAAAAAATTGCAATGTGAGGAGCATAGTGTCGGTTGTGTGCGCCTGTGAAGTGCTTGCATATATGTAAATAGAGTCTCAGTATAACTAGAAGGCTGGCAGCTGTCAATCAAAATAAGCAAAGGAGGAAGAAGAAGAAAACAGAGGGGCTGATTCAATACATCCATGGACTGAAATTCCCCCCTTCCAGTAAATGAGATGGGTGTTTGCACATAACTAGAACGCACAACTTTAGAACTGCACAGTTCATAAAGAACCGCCTTCACAAACAGCCATTTGAGAGATAAAATCAATATATTTGATAAAAATGGTGTGGAAAAACTAGAAAAAAATTAATTATATAATACAATATATTCATTCATCTTCTGAACTGCTTAGTCCTCGCAGGGGTCACGGGTGTGCTGGAGCCTATCCCAGCCAGCATATGGGCGAGAGGTGCAGTACACCCTGGACAGGTCACCAGTCCATCGCAGGGCCACATATAGACAAACAACCATTCACACTCTCACTCACACCTACGGGCAATTTAGAGTCTCCAGTTAACCTGACTGCATGTCTTTGGACTGTGGGAGGAAGCCAGAGTGCCTGGAGAGAACCCACGCAAACACGGGGAGAACATGCAAACTCCACGCAGAAAGACCCTGGCTGACCCCAGGAATCAAACCCAGGACCTTCTTGCTGTGAGGCAACAGTGCTAACTACTGCACCACCGTGCTGCCCCTTAATATAATATAATATAATTAATATATATATAATTATAATATAATATATAATTAAAATAATAATTAATGTGTGGATATTAACTGTATGTAATTATGTGTACACTTCAAAAACTGGTTTAGTGCCTCTTTACCGGTTTTTTGAGTGATTTTTTTAAACTTGTAAACACAGTTCAGTAGGTTAATAATTTAAACACACACAAACCTAAAGTAACCAGACTGATGACCTTCTTGGTTTCTTTCTCTCCAGTCAATAGTAACACTCCCATTTCCTACTTTAAATTCCACTCTGTTCTCAGTGAACACAACCTTTTGAACACTTAATTACTCTGTGTGTGTCTACGATTGCTCATGTGTAGAGTTTCCCATTTCCCCTTGTTGATAGGTTGGGTGTCCTGGTTGTTTCTGTTGACCAACAACCACATTTTGCCTCTGGAACATTTTGAGACTTTCTGAATGAGTGCACACTCATTCCCAATGACAGAAAGCCTCATTATCCGACCAGCATGCACGTGACAGGGGTGGTTAACACTGTGGATGATGAATTGTTTTCTAATTTTGAAATTCAGTTCAGTCTGTTGTCCCATTTTAAATTGACAAGAGCACTCTGCATGACTAAACTTAAACATAGCTGTGTCTTGGTGGAGCAAAGTAGGCAGGGTGATGCGTGAGAATTGCTCAGGGCAATGAATGCCTCTGATCCACCCTGGTGAGGGAGACGCTTTGACAACCTAATGTCCTCCATGAAAACCTGGTCAAACTGGATGTGTGTTTGCAGCTGGTAAACACTCAGGGTCAGTGGGTGGCCAAGGGGGAAGTGTAATTCTTAGTATTCAGTATGTCATGTCAATGCAGGCTTGAACGTCAGTGGCAGAACTTCATCTAATGTCTAATCATCATGCTGTCAAGGACATGATATTTGGCTGGCTGACTGACTGAAGCAAATTCCTCCAACTCAATGAAAGAGATTGATTAGCTTTTTGAAAATTGGCAAAAAAGATGTTTCCAAGATCACCATTTTAAAATATATTTTTATATTTTGATTAATTTTGTTTATTCACAATAAAAGGTGAATTTAGAGATAAGATAAATGAACAAAAATCCAGATTTTCCCTGCTATGTGAGCACAAGGAGTTAGTTTAATGAGATGGTGCCATGACAATGTAATGTAAAAATGCCATGTCTGTCTGTTTCATGTATTCATTTGAGGAATAGAGTTAATGCATTGTGTTACTTTGGTCTGCTGCTATTTTTCATCCCTGAAGTTGAGTGTGACAAGAAAACATACTCCATGCATGTACATCATTAATTATTTGTCTGTTTGCACATCTTGTTGCTTTTATAGATACATCAGCATTTTCACCTCTGTCAAGCGTAAAAATGTTTGACATTTATAAAACTACAAAGGATGACACAGGTTGACGCTTTTGTTAAGCACAAACTGAGAACAGCATAAAAGCAATATAGAAACTGACTGGGTGAACTGGGAAAAATCCTGATAGGCTGGTATACTAGATTGAATTCTATGGACTAACTACTAACTAACAAACTTTGCTGTAGGCTTATAGAGCTGAGTGCTCTTTTAGTGTCCACCCTCACAGACTCAGTGAGGAATCAGGCCTGTCCTACAGTAAAACTGGCAGGTGCCTGAAGGCTCTCTCTCCTGGCTTTCCAAGACTTTGAGCTCTTTGCACACTTTGCTGCTTTATTAGTGTCTCACTTCCACACAGGACACAAATACTAACTAGGATTTAAAATTATATAGTGCATTTAAGGAAAGACCATTTTTATTTAGTGCACATTTAATAGCCAAATCTACTATTTTCAAATTCTAATTCAAATGCACAGATGACCTTTATGCTTGTTTTAGTACATGTTTAGCATTTTCTGCATCATGTCTTGGTTTGCTTCCGTTACACTAGTTTTCAATTGTAATGTATATTCTATCCCTGTTCTAAACATAATAAGTATTTACAGTACTTCTGTCCTGAATAGCAACATCAGAGCAATTTTGTTAGGGTTCAGCAACTGCAATTTTCATGAGCAATCAAATGCAAATTGGAGCTACAGCTGTTGAATTACAAATTAATCCTAAACAAATGTTTAGAATAACAAGATGAACAAATTGTAGTCTTTACTGCAGGACTAGATATGTATTTAATGTAGAGTATGGATAAAAACAAGTTTAAAGATTAAAGTTTTTTGAAAGGTGATGGAAGCCCTCCAGAATGAAATCACTGTCTGTGCAAAGCAGGTGGAACAAATTATGACTTGAGAAGGCTGAGACCTGCAGGGATTCAGACTGAAAACTAATTTGCAGGATGAGTTTGATGATCGTAAGTTAAACAGCATAAATACACCAGAAAAATGTGTTTTTAAAAAAATATTTTGTTGCCTAATGCAGTGCCTTGCTGGATGATGCTTTAATCTCATTAATCTTTTTTGCTGGACACCTCTACGTCGTTTGTCACTGCCCAGTGATTAAACAGCTCAGCTCTATTCAAATGAATTATAGCGCTGTATTTTTTCATACAGGGCTACTGTATGCCTAGTGTGCACTGGTATTAGCCACCTCAATCATTATTCAATAGCACATTCAATGGTCATCTGATGCAAAGGTGAGACAGCCAAAAAGAAAAACCTGCTCTTACAGTCTGTGTATGTTCCAACATGCTTCTGTTCATCTTTTCATTTTTTCTAATCTTGTTTGTTTTGTCATTATGAAGGATATTCATACCTGACAACACATTTTTTGTTTTATTAATTAAACCAGTAACAACACAAAACCTTCTTTGACATTCTGAGCAGCGCTGAGTACACAGCGCTTTGTTTTGTGCGAAGGCATATAAATAAAGATCATAAATAATAACATAAGCAGCTGTTGAAAACAGGCAATCTGGGTTTCACATTAGTCTCCTTCTAAACGTTATAAGCCCGAGCACAGAATTGTTATGTGAGACATTTCTGACATCAACTCAACCCAGAAACTTAAAGGATTTAGTTGAACGATTGATACAGTGTGGTTTCTCACAGGTGGATGGTGATGCAAAATTAAAATAAAGCCTCAGTTTGCTTTTAGTTATGTTAATATCTTTCTTCTTCAGCATTTTTTGTCTCCAATGCAGACAGAAGCTCAGTGTTTTCTTGTAGTTTTGTCTAATTCAGTAAAGTTGATATTTATTCCTTGCAGTCAGTTATTGGCATTACTGTTGTTATGGCTAAACATTATGATTTGTCTTTCAAGTTCCAAATTACAGTCTTATATAAAGTGGCATTGGTGTTGTTACCCACACTTTTGTTCAGGGCACTGGAGGATCTTTGTCACTGCTTGTTGCATAATCTGTAGACAGCTGCGTGTGCTTTCTGTGTGTTTTCTCCAGGCAAAGTATGAAGACATAGCCATTTTATATTTTTGCCTTTGATTAACCTCTCTTTTTGTCAATCTTGTCTTTAAATTTCATAACATTTAGTTTCAAACACTGCAGCAAAATTTCCGCACACGTGGGCTCTGCCTGTATAACATTATTTCCACACCGTGTCTTAATTTCTCACTCTCTATTGCTTTTGCACCCTGCTGTTTCCTCGCACCGGGTAGCCCTGCTGTAACTAAATGAATATCTCTGGCAACCTTTGATGATATTAATATCTCCATATTATTATATCTCATCATTAGCTGTGAACAGGAAAATTGAATTGATTGAGATTGAGAGATTAAAATAGTTGTATTAGAGGGTTGTGGCTGGCTGATTTAGAAACGAAAACTGTCTCTCACATTGTCAAACGTCAGACTGTTTCATTTAGATTTCATCTTGACACTCTTGTGGGGTGTCGCAAGAAGAATTAGCATATTGATTCCATTAAGCTAGTGAAATATTCTGTCATTCACACAAACGTTAATGTAAATAAACATACAAACACATAGTGGCTACAGCTCAGCCAGCAGTGTAGACATGTTACAGGCAGGAAGAAGAACACAATATGTGTGAAGGAATCTTTTATTTCCTCATATAAAACTATAATGTGAATTATGAATGCCACTTACCACTCTGAAAATAGTTCAACTCATTCCCTTTCTGCCGGCTGCTTGCTGCCAGCTTGGCATTAAAGTTTCATATCTGTTTTGAACTGTTAGCGAGTGTTCTCTTTTTTCCTTGCCAACCTCTGCACCGCACCCCCGCCAGATTTATTGGAAATGTGACAGACCTCTAAGCCAGCCTATTTGCTGACAAACTTTTTCAAATTCTCTTCTGTCCTCTTATTTTTTAACAGCTCTTGTTTTCAAGCCTGTCAGTGCCTGGCCTTCACTGCCTGGTTGGGCTGTATCAAAGTGGATTAATATGGTTATTGGTGTTGGTTAATGGTCAGGATTTGATGGTTGAAATCAGAGAAAAGACTCTTGTTGCTGTCAGACCTGAGGGCACAATATAGTTTCTTAGCAGGGTACTTTTGTGCCAGTGCCACAAACCAAATCTCAGGAAGGAGAGAGAGACTCATTGGCATTCCTCCTGCATCGCCTCACTGCCTGTTCCTTCCCAGCGGCCAGCACCCAGTGTCTCACCAGTCCCATATTCCAAGCCTTAGCATGCTGTCTGCTGATAATAAACAACTGGACCAGAGTCACAGAGGTTTGCTGAGTTAGAGCCTAGATGCCTTATTCTCTCTTTCTCACTTTAAGGTTGGGGGAAACCTTTACTTTATGCTTGGTGTCACCCTATTTTAAAACCTCTGCTGTTACTGCTTTGCTGCCAGGTCTGAATGTCATTGAACTTGTAGTGACGAGGGCAATGGGTTATTGGAATTTAGCCAGGCACCAATAAAAGATTAAACTCCAAAAGACAGCTGTTAAATGGTGTGCCTTTTTCAGCCTCTTATCAAATCTTCTTTAGTCCACTGGGAGTCTCTGACCCTGTTCCCTGTCTTGTAGGTCCCTTAGTGTGTGGAGACTGCTGCTGCTGCTATTACTCCACATCCAGGCCTCTCCTCCCCCACCACCAACGCAGGGCAGCCACAGAAGTGTTGGCTCAATTTCAGCGAGGCTCTGTTCCTGCAGCCACGTCCATCACGTCTTCACCGCTGGGTAACTATCAAGCATGCAAGCAGACCACTCCTGCCTATGCATTTTTTGAAGGGATCCGGGCTGTAGACCGCTAAGATTATACGCTTGTGTTTTTTCTGCTTGTTTGTTACTTCTGGAGTCGCTTATGTGTGCATTTTTTATGTAAAAGAAACATTTTCTCCAACCAAGCATGCAACACGATCTTTCTGACACGCACACACATACAGATCCCAGTGGCTCAGAAGGAATCTCAGCGGGTTTGATCAGAGCTTCTGTGTCTTTGTCTTTATTTTAATCCATTGACTAGTTAAACTCCTGCTCCAGGTGTCATCTACTGAACTGTGTCAAACTAAGCAAATACATTTCAAATTCCGCTCTAGTGAAGTGAAGAAAAGCAGAGGACAAACCAAGGCTGTGTATTAAATCTTACCTTAGAGAAAACACAGTCAAACAAGTTCACATAACTTTTATAGATGGACATGGTGGTTGTAAAGACACAAAAATTACACTTACAATAGATTAAATGTCTTTTTGTAACATACTGTATTATCATCCTGCTTTGCAGCTTTATGTAGCTCTAAGCATTTTAGCCTCTTTTGTTTGGCATTTGCTCTTTCAGAGTCTTCCAGCTTTTCTTCCATCTTTCCTGTTTTCATCTAAAAACCCTCTAGAACCCGCTGTACTAGCTGCTCAGCATCAAACTGTAGACAAACACAATTAATAACTCGGGAACTTGTAGGGTATAGATTCAAAGTAGCTGTGAGTAGCTGGGCTCGGGTGAACTTGTAGTTTTCTGGGCGAGTTGTGTTAAGTGTGTCATTTATATATATTGTGTTCTGATTATTTTCCAATGTATCTGCTACCTACAGACACCAATGCAGTGATTTGTTTTTTATTTTTATGTCCCAGTAACCTACCCTTGCGAAACTTACTATATTTGAAGTATAGTTAAGTATATGTAATAAAATAAACTTTTGTAAGGGCACTCTATGTAACATGTTAAGCATGTTGTAAAAAATTGAGAAACAGAGACTGTGACAAACAACTTCTCCTATAATTTGTTTATTCTTTTGTTACAAGGAGAATTTAACAACTCTCTGCTCAGTTTTAAGTGGAATTAATATGCTCCTGGTGATTTAAAATCCATCACAGCATATTGACATAAAATTGAGCTTTTCTCAAATTTCCTTAATTAATTGTAACCGTGTCATTGCGCAAAGCCGGCCAACATCCAGATATTTTTCTGACAACTTGGTTGAGACCAAAATTGACCAAAAAAGGAAGTTGCTAATTGTCTTGCATTGCTCTTCCTAAAACTGGTCTCCAAATTGCAAAATGGAAATATACAGTATATTAGATATTAGTGTTGTGTTTACAATTTGATCTGTTGGCAAAGTGTCTATCCTGTCTCTGTAGTTAGTGTGTCAGTGTAAGTTTCCACCTATGGTTTTAACCTAACTAACCATTAATGTAAATAATTTTGCTTTCATTGCCACATTTTTGCAACATATTGACATTTTGAATTTGCAGCATTTTTATGTGCAGTTTTTATGTGCAAACTGAAAATGCACAAAAATGTGGATGTATTTTATTGTCGTCTTTACCTCTCTTCTCATTCATATTTCTTATCAGTTTCTTCTCCCTTTCTCTAGTTTGTCTATTTTTTGTCTCCACCTGCTTCCTATCTCCAGAAAGCCATTAAGTGATCCGACAGAAATTATGTCCCTGTAGATTTATTAAGTCTGCTTCCTACGCATAAATTAGGTTCACATGATCACCAAGAGAGATGCAAGCCATGGTGTCCATTTGTTTTCGTCTCTGCTCTCCCCTCCAGCTCTGCTACAGCATATTTCATCATCCCGTCCACCCACACTCAGCCGTTGCTGCTGGCTTGTTGTTTGAGGCTTCTTGGAGTTAAATAAATGGGTCCTGAGTTTCCATTGCTTGTCATTTAGGTGTTTGACCCTCTGGAGCCAATTCAATCACTGTCTACCCACAAGTAATATCCTCCGCCTGCCCTTATCTCTAACTCTAAATTACTGAGCCTCAGCCTGGTCTTCACATCAGAGTGCCACAGAGGGAAGCAAGAGAACAAGGATGGAGCTTAGAAAAGGTCATAAAAGGTAGCTGTTGGACAGAAAAAAGGCAGGAGCCTGTGTGTAGCTAAACAATGAGGTTTAAGCCCAGCTCAGTGCTCAGGGTTGGCAGTGAAATTAGCGTTGTGCAGTGCTCACTCAGCTATCCAACTGGTGTGGCACAAGGGAACATCGCCTCGCCTTAACTACTGCTCATAAGAGATCTGGTTTTTGGAGTTGTAGCCTGTTAAAATGTTATCTCGCAGCCAAGACATTTTAACTTACTATACTGTCACTGAAGGCGCTTTTGCTCTCTGTTTTTTCCACCCCTCCTGTCTGCGAGGTGCTGTGGCATTATAGTTGGATGATTGACAGTCTGCAAGTGTAGGTCATGCTTTTTATTAATTTGATACAAGCCAGTACAGCAACATAAGCCTGTGCCCTAATTCATCTGCTCAGCTGCTGAAATGAGCTTCTCCTCATGTTGCTGCACTCCTGTGTCACAGAACATCCTCAGCCAAGTGTGTGCAACAATAAGTTAACGTGGCAGCACCCACAACCCTGTAATACTATGCTAATCAACAACAAAGTAACAGGAACAGCAATCATCAACATGTTTCCCTGGGGTTTATCCCCTCCAAAGCTCATAATTCTTCTGTCTGTGCTGGTTTCACACATTACCATATGACCTTTGCTGCATAATTTTCTGCTTTTTATCATAATCTATGTGTTAGTAAAGCATAAAGCATATGATTACTCTGTACATCTGAAACTGGCTAAATATATCAACATCACATTAGTACTTTAGGTTTTTGAACGCCTCATGTGAACTATGCACTGCAGAGCTCTGTGTTAACACCATTCACTGTTCCTTTGGCTTTCCACTAATCTATGTTCAAGGCAGCTTAGCCAGCTTGGCCACCCTGAATGTCCCTGAGGGTGCTACAGTGTGAAAGACTCAACACAGTGGCTGTTAGGATCATCATGTTCCACCTCACGTTTTCTTTCTATATTCCTTCTACTCTTCTCCACTCTGTAATTCCACTTCTCTGTTCCCTCACAGTTTGAGTTTTTATATCTCTGCTTTTATTTGAATATTTTTGTCCCTCTTTCATTTTTGTGCTCTCTTCGCTTCCTTGTTGTTGTGCGTGTGCTGCAAAGAGCAGTAGGCTGCCACGCATGTGTTTTGTTCTCCGGAGGCCCTGCTTCTGGTGCTGTGGTGCAGGCCTGAGGATGAGCAAATGTGGCACTCCCCTATCATCCTCACCCTCTTCTCACTAGTCTCCCTTTTTGCTGTCACTTCTCCCTGGCCTCATGTTCAGTCCTTTATTTCCCATTTCACTTAGCATGTATCTCTCCCTTATATTCTCTTTGCCTGTGTCCTCTGAGAATGATGGGTAATGCTCGGGGAATAGTGGTGGTGAAGAAACAGAGATATAGCTTCTTGAATCAGCTTTACGGTTTATTCTTCTGATGTGTGTATGTGGCTGTGTGTTTTATTGAAGCATAGACAAGTAAATTGGTTGCAGTTTGTCTTTACACTGGTGTGGAAATATGTGGGAGATACAGGTTTGTGGTTGATGGTGCTCCATCTTAGTGTTCCCATTGGAGGAAACCAGAGTTTATGTATGTACATAGGTTGAGTGGTGTTGTGTGGGTCAGTGTGTGTGAGAATATTTGTTCAATATGGTGCCCTGAGATGCAAAAATTCATTTTAGAAAATATATTAAATATATTAAACAATGATGTTTTCCCTAATTTTGTGAAATGTTATTTTGTTTCTGTAGTTGTATTTTTGAAAATTGTTAATAAATAAATAAATCAATAAACGATTAATAATTAACTAAATACATTTTTAAGTATTATTATTAAGTGACATATAAAATATTGTGCTTTCTACTATGGGATGCGTTTTATATATTTTGATGTGTTTTGAGCATATTCTTGTACTTTCTTGTGGTGAGGCACAGATCAGGTGAGGCAACAGTATAAAACCATTTCTAAAGCTCAGAGTGTTTCAAGAGCACAGTGGCCTGTGTGATTGTGAAATGGAACAAGTTTAAAACTACCAGGACTCTAGAGGATGACACTAATGCATCCCTATAAACCGAATAAGCAGACCAGATGGATCTTGTTCAGGGAGGTGACCAACAAACCAACAGTCGCTCTAACTAAATCATCTGCAAAGCTGGGAGAAGCCAGAAGGATGATGATCTCTTTAGTCTTTATAACTCTGCTCCTCACCTGGCTAATACCATCTCCACAGCGAAGCAATGAAAGGGCCAGCATCACGCTATTGAGGTGCATCTCAGTGGTAGGTACAGGAAGACTGGTCAGGAGTGAAAGGATGAATGCAGCCAAAGGCGGGACACAACCTGAGAATGGGGTAATGGTTAACCTTTCAGCATGACCATGATCCAAAATCTACAGCCAAGACAAATCTGGAGGACAAGTCTCTGGCTGTCCTTAAGTTGGTGCTTTTGAGGCTCTGTGAGGAAGGGTGGGATATGGCTTGTTGAGAATTACTCAAAAAGACTTGAAGCTGTAATTCTTTCTTTACAGTTCTGAATTAGAGATGTGAATATTTCCGTTTTTATATATTAATTTTTTAATATATTTGCAGGGGTTTGTCTTGAAAACAGTGATTACAATATGTTGTCTATTTCCTGTTGTATTATTTTATGTAGTTTAATGGGAAAAAAGCAGTTTTAAAATTTTACAATTAATTTACACTGCTTTGAATTGTGCAAAAACCGAAATGATATGAATGCTGAAGCCACAATGTATGTGTGTATGGCTGATGTGCACTCACACAAGTTAGCAGGCATACACTTGTGTAAAATTAAATACACGTCAGCAGGCAGCCATTCAGATAAGATTAACAGGACCTGACATTTCCTTCGTTGGAGACAGATGCTTGCTCCAGTTCCCTCAGAACATTTCCCCTCTCCTCCGTCCTCCAACCAAATTACATTTTACCTCAGTCTGTGGATATTTTCCCTACTTACCCTGCCTGCCCATAGCAAGACCTGTTCTTACCATTAATTTGATTTCTGATATTGTTATTACAGGGCAGTGTGATTAGGAGAGCATGAGTTAGATTAAAGGCTTGTTTTATGCCACATTGGAGCCAATTAGCTCAGAGTACAGTCTTTCACCTCAGTAGACAGATGACCACAAATGCTGATATAATATATGCTGGCTATCTCAGTGGTACAGCAATTTGTTTAAGTATAAGCCTAAGGGAAAGGCAGTTATCATTATTCTGTAAACGTGGTGTTGACGAAAAAACCTTTTTACCATAAAGGTTAAAGAAATTAAAAATATAGCTGGTGAATGTATGACAGATGTCCCTGAGAATGGCATGGTGCTTTGGCAATTAACCCCTAAATAACAATTTCATGACTTCAGCCTTGCTTGAATTAATAAATACGATTTATATGAAACATTATTTTGCATAAGACTTGATGCATAAACGATTAAGGCAAAAAGTGCATTAAATTAATGTGTTTTTGCACAGACAGTTTACAAACATGTTAAATGTTCTGTACAGTTAAAAGAAGAGATTTATGCAGAAGTGCAGAACATGGGCCCACAATATGAGTAAGTGAGTAACACTTAAACAGATGAGGATATAATTTATACATAAGTACAGTGGATGTCACAGGGATGTCACCAAGGGCTACAGCGAGGAACTGTGATTATCATTTATGCATAAGTACCATTATTGTGTGGGAACAATGCGCTAAATAAAGTAATAACATCAGTGTTTTAAAGAGACAAGTACAGTTGTTTCATTTCTCTCCTTAACACAGACTTTCTCACTAACATATTCAGCATGTAGTCAGCTGAGGTTGTTGAAGGAAGTTAACCCAGTACATTTACAAAACTACTCAAATCCAAAATCAAGATACTTTGTTCACGTATTTTTCTTTAATGAAAATGTATACCTACTCTCTGTTGAAATATTTTAATTACTCACAGTTGGACCCTGTGACTATTTTGATTCCTTCCATCCAACGCCACTTACTAAATGTCTGTTTCGCTTGTGTCTCCAATCATTTCTCCCAATCTGCTCTCAAGGTGCATTTAATGCCACATTGGAGTTTGGACATTTCCACTTTTCTACATGAGAAATTATGATGGGCCTTAAGGTCAGTGTTTCAACTGGGAAGCTCAGATCAATTTCATAACCCCAACTTCACCAAGAAGCAGATTCTCTGACATCATACAGTATGGCGGCTTCCACAGAAACATTTTTATGGCGTTAAATGAATAATAACT
>OMLM01010594.1:116631-129259 GCA_900302695.1 Helostoma temminkii
AATAACTCTCTTAGTGAAGGATGTATGCTGAGTATATTAGGAAATGACATTGAAAATCACTACTGTTTGTAAATACTGACAAAATTGATTATTAAATTGTTATCTGCAACTGCTACCTTCCTTATCCATTGTTTATCCTCCTGCATTTCTGCTAACAAAGACGCTCTGCTATCATCCAGGCTGATTGTTTAAATTTGGATTTGTGAGTTGTGGAACACAGACTTGTGATGTTCAGCTCATCTCTGATCTCCTATGTGCTTCGAATGCAGCAGTTGCTTGAGTTCACATGAACATACACACACACACACACACACACACACACACACACACACACACACACACACACACACGGTTTTTTGTTGGTAATTAGTGTCCCCAGTAAAAATGCCAGCCACTTTTCCACAGTTTTTTGGCAGACTGTCTGAACACAACACAAGCTTTGTGCCTTAGCTTTCCACCAATTCCATGTTTTATCGCTGTTATTCCTCTTTGCTTCCCAAGTTATACCTTCTGAATTACTTTTCCTCTTTTTGGATTCATTTAGAGTTTTTGGCCTCTGGTCTGTTTGACTCTCTGGTTCCCTGTGTCTGCTGTTTACCTGAACTCTAAGTCAGCCTTATGTTTATTATGAAACATTTTTAATGGCATTTGTCAGCAATTGAGTCATATGTCTATATGTGTTTTTTTCCTTGAGAAACGTTACAGATCAAGATTTAAAATTTAATAGTAGTGTGATAAACATTAACCACTGCATTGTTGAATCATAAAGTACATATATTTATTATTATACTGCATGTTTATTATTTAGCATCTTCTACACCATCCACTAACACACAACATTGTTTTATTCTTAATAACAACTCTAATTGCCTCTTGATCCCCTAAATTCTTCTTGTGAGCCTTTTGGGGGGATCAACCCATAGGAACCACTGGACTAAATTACAGTAAATTAAGTTATTAACTAGCTTTATCTCCAGCTTGTGGAGAAGTTCTTGCCTCATATTAAGGATTTAATAATGTTTTATTAGTAGTTAGAGTAGTTTTTCACTGTTGCATTGGTACTTTTACTTAAGTTGCAGAGTATTTTTCTTTTGCTCGCCACGTGCTGGCTAATGTGATAAAACTGCTTTTGTATGTAACGTTATTATCCCCCAGTGACTAGGATGAATTATACTCCTTCATTTACCTGTGCAGGGGATAGGGAAACATCACACATTATAACCTCCCTTTCATGCAGGCGAGGCCATTATGAAACACAGTGGAGGTGACTGAAAAGTAGCCGACTGCGGTGTGTACGTGATGCTGTCACTCTGATATCTTATAAACCATTGGTTGAACTATGAAACTGGGTCTCGGGGGAGAGGCCATTGATCTTTTGTGTATGCATTTGTTTGTGCTTTTATGTGTGCACCTATAAAATGCAAGTACAGTTGTTTAAACATCTGTAGAAGTCAGGTCGTGTGATTATGTGCATGGTTGCATATGATTGTATACACAGTGTTCTGTACATCAGCATGCATTATGCATTCTGTAGGCATTTTCACACCGTTAATGCTTATCCTGGAGCACAGTAATTGTGAGTGTCAGGGACATAAGGGCTGCTCGTGAGTTCTAATACTAGCACTGAATTGCCCTTAATTGGGAAGACGTTAATCCCTGCTTACAGCGGTGGAGGCAAGTTAACACATTCATTACCTTGTAGCCTCTGTCGGAGATAAATTAGATGATGGGGACAAGTTTGCTGTTTTTTTGTAAACAGAATTGACAATATTTTTTATGTTTTGCATTCCTGAGGCCTAGCTTTCCATACATGTTTAAATTATTTCTTTATCCATTTTACTCTTTTCCATGTGGTATGAAATCTGTGCAAACATGCTCTCAGCAGAAGGAGGGGATATGCTGACGGCAGTCTGCCAGTTCATCACAGGGCTCCACATTTTCTAATATTGTAAATGCTGGGAGGTTTAAATAGATGAATTGAACTTTGGCAGAACCTTGGGTTGTGTAGTCTACTTCGCATGAAATTCTCACCCATCTTCATCTGCACGAATGGGAATTCATGTTTGTCCTTGTTTTCTTGTTTACTATCACTTTTGTGGCCAAGACAATCACAAAATCCCTCTTTCTGCACACAAACTGGAACAAATGGGAGGCTGCCAACTAACCAATATAAGAACCTGTCCTGTTGATTTTTTTATTCCATTTTAGTTGTAGATAAGTATCCCTTTTTACTTTCTTCAAGCCACTAAAATTCAAGGATATAATCAAGACTAATTAATTTTACATGTATTTTCCCAAATTAGTAAGAAGACTTGTTTTGTATAATGCTGTATATAATTTGTTTGTGTCTTCTCAGTCTCAGAAACCTATTTACCAGATGTTGCTAGAAAAAGGCAAAAAGCTGTTCTGCCTTGACATGAGAGGAAAATGCTCATTATGCTAAACAACTTAAGGTTATACCAAGCACGGTGTCACTTCATGCATGTTCCTCATCACTAATTAATTTGCCTTAGATTTTTTTTACTGAAACTGAATGTTTTACATCATCTGTTTAGTTTCAGCTCCTCAGCCATTCATTACCGGTTAGCACCACAGCTGAATTTCTCATTATGAATATACAGTTTATCCACTGCTCATCTGACTATGTCAACCAAAGAAACTCAGGAAAGCACCAGTTTTATATTGTAGAGCCTGTCCCATGATGCTTATCTATTTACAAAGCTTACTGTAGTATGATGTTGTCTTACTGAAATTTGCACTGTTGGTGCATTAATAATGCAGGTGATTACATAAAAAAGTAATTACATCAGACATGGGTTTTTCTACACAGTTTTCTGTAGGCAGCTCTTGGTCGACTCCTCTATGAGGTTATGAGATTTGGGTATCATACAGCAGAGAAATGGCTCTGATGTGACAAACCTTACTCGGAGAGATAGAGTCATAAATAACAGCATTTGTTTGATGAGAGCTCACCTCCATTCGCCCAAATATCTGATTGAATGGTGGATGATGCTGGACATCATCATGTGTATCATGTGTACATGATACACATGTACACGGTTACAGTAGTATTAGGAAAATGGCCTTGCAGGCAACCCTTTACTTTGTCAGCAGAAAGATGAGCTCCTAGAATTTACTCGTCACCATGAAGGATGACAGGACACGTCTGAGCGGCAGAGTGGAAATGCACATCCTGGCTCGCAGACTTTGCTGCTCCGAGAAGTTCTGTACGTTGGCAACAGGAGTTATATGGCGACGTGAAATTGAACAAACAAGTTAATAAAATCCCCTGGCTATCTGTTAGCCAGCAGTGTGTTGAAGTTGACAGGCGTGGGCTGATATGTGTGGTGCTGCCTGTTATTTGTGTGGCGGACATTTTGGACCCTGAGGCGTTCATTTACAACACAAAGCCACCAATGAAGATAGCCTCCAAATTACTTAGTGTTTGTGTTAGCCGGTCAGTTACTCAGCTCTGAGCCTGATTCCACAGCTGAGCTGAGTTGGACCATGGGTTGCCATGTCACTGTGGGGTCAAATGAGCAGACGGTACGGGCGTCTGTGATTGAGAGTGCTGTCACAGCACCTGCGGTCACAGCCCCTGACGAACTCCTCTGGGAGCATGAATAATGTACACAGTGGGTCTGAGTGATGGGTGGTGTAATAATGCCAGGCAGACTAGCGTGACTGGAAACTCCAGTGACGGCCAAAGTCTTACCCGGCCAACACACACACTTAGCCACCAGGGGAGAAATGTGTTTAGCTTGCTTCTGGATGGTGAAACTGTTTAGCTTTCCTTTAACATTTGAAATGCTTAATTAGGTTTGGAGACATAGCCACACTGCTCAGGTGAATTGAATCATACAACAGTTGTATTTAATGAAATGAGAGTCAACTTTTCAAACAAGGCAGATTTAGTAATGACAGGCTTGACTCAGCTAAAGTTAGCCACAAAGATGATTTGGCAGAAAAACTGGCGTAAACTGAGAAACAAAAGGCTACGATGAAACAACAGGCTTGTATGCTGCTGTCTAAAGACAAACGTTTGTGAAGGCTGGTCTGCATTGTCACACTGGAGGTTGGGTAAAAAAGCCTGCAGCAACAGAAAAGGGCAAGCTGTGATGAATTGTACACATGAGGATAAGCATATGACAGTCAAGAGAAGCCCCTGGGGCTAGGTAGATTTTGTAACAACAGGTTTTACTCAGATTTTGGTAAACATCTGAAACATTTCGTGAGGGCAAACAATCACAGGTTTTAGTCAAGAGCAGATATAGATATTCAGGCAAGTTAGGGGGCTTAACATGGTCAAATTTGGCACTGGTAAACTCAGGGGGATAGACCGCTTCAGTGTGCTTGAAACGCGCAGTGTAGTGTGAAAGTGTTGCCATATCTAAAAGCAAAAGTGTGTTTATAGCTGGTCTGAATAGCCACACTGGAGGTGAGGTGAAAAGTCTGCAGTCACAGAGGAGGGGAGCCGTACAAATGGGAATAAGGGTCAGACAGTCTTCCTGGAAAGCATTTATAGTGTTTCACTTGGCTGAAAAGTCACAGAATAGCTGAAAAAAAGAATAATAAAGAGAGACCTTGAGAGAGATGTTCAACCCTTCTGTACTTTCTCACGTCAGCATGCAGTTGCCATATGAAATGTGCATGCTTGGTTGTTTGTCAAACTTCCTGGTTCTGAAGTGGGAAAGGAGAACGGAGTTTCAGGAGCTGTTCGATCACAACAGATTGAGTGGAATCTCCTTAAATACATTGTTAAACTTGGACCATTCACTGCGAAGAATGGCCAAAAAACAGTAATGTTGCATCTTGTGTTTGTTTGAAAATGTCACATTGTTGCTTCATGTCTTCATGAAGTTGGCTTTCCAACCAGTGGTTTTTAGGTGCATCTCATATTTATGCTTAAAAACCAGAGTGAAAAATGAATTTAAAGTCGGCTGAGGTGGAAAGGTCGGGTTGTGTTGATAAAAACAAAATGCAGCAAAGTTCACTGGGAAGAGAATTATTCATGATATACATGAAACATGGGACACAAATGTTCACTATAGTTTCTGCTCCACTGAAGAGAAAATAGCAGCAGATGAAAACATAGGATCTCTGGGGAGTGATGACATAAATGCCACATTTCCATCATGTTTTCTACATAGTTTTTCACCATTTCAGGTCTGCCAGGCATTCTTTTAATTACGACTTGATGTTGCATCCTTTACTGCTGCAATGTTTTAATGGTATCTGACTGGAAAATTAATGTCAACAGCTGTTTACCTCAACAAGTTTTTGGAGTTGAGTATCAGCAGTGAACAGAAAACACATTTACTCAAATTTAAAATTTTTGCTAGTTTGCATACTAGAAAGCTAGCTAGATAGCTATATAGCTAACCTTTAAAGCCAGTTCAGGTAAAAGCCTGCCCTTCGTTAAACTGTGGATGTGCTGCTATTCATGCTGCACTTGCCTACACAGACATTCTCCACTACACTACACTACAACACATGATGGCAACTTGGGACAGTTAACACCAGTAAAGGGAGGAATACCTTTTATTGTTGTATTTGACTGAACTATGATGAAAAACAGTATCAAGTATGTAGAAATAAACAGTAAAACTCAATCAAAACTTAACTTAGTTTGATGTAATATATGTATGTGATACCTTGGTGTATCAGGAAAGGTACAGGTGTAATGAGTAGCACAAATTATAGCTCCTCTACTTTTAAGAACTGCAGTTTGAGGGCCATGGCATTGTACATGCTGGATCAATATGATGGACTGTCATTAAAAAACAAACAAACAAACAATAAAACAGAGCATCATTAATATTGTTTGCACCTGTATTTTTCTTGCCATGAGAAGCTAAAATGTCTGCTGTGCTGTGGAAAAAGGCCAGTTTCATTGGACTGTAGGTGAATGTGATCATATTTTAATGCTTAAAGCAGAGAAGCTGAGCGAGACACAAAAAAAATAACAGAAAAGAAAATCTGTGGCTGAGGGGAGAGAGGTGCTATCAGCGTCGCTATGACAATATGCTCCATTAATGTGACTGATAGGTCTCAGAATAATAGTGTGAAGTTGAACACAGCCAGTCAGTTCACTCTGAAACACATCATGGTGTGGAGTCCGAGGGTGGCGGAAAGGAGCACTGGTGGGTGTGACAGCTGAAGGTACTGGCAATCTTCCTGTCACCAGTGTAAGGTTTGTGGTGAGCTCAGAAATAGCTCCTGTGTCTATCCGAGCACTGACATTGTCATTAAAACACTGAATGTGACTTCCCTGGATTCATCTAGTTTGCCCGTTTCTCCTATTGTTTTGTTTTTTCTATCTCCTCCTCCTTCTCTACTCACCATTATTTTGTCTACATGTAAGTGAGTCATTTTCTTGGAAATCTTGATTTGTTTCTACAGAGAATGTGCATCCTCCAGTGGGGTTTTCCCTCGTTGATTACTGCTAAGTTTTGTATCGTTCAGATCCTCATCTCTCACTGACTATTTCCTTTGTTGTTTTTCTCTCACCTTTCTCATAGACTCTCCCTGGGTCACTCATCACCACATCTTTCCCTGTCACTCATGGTTTCTCTACTATTTCCCCTTATTCTGTTACACTAATGGGAATAAAAAGGATATGAGACACAAGAAAACACCACTACCCTCCTTAACATCTGCCACCTTCTCTGGGATTTAGTAAAAGATCACAAGGTAACGAGGGAAAAGAAAGTAGGAAGTACTGCAGATTACTGGAAAAATTTCTAGGTTGTTGACGGGGAACCAAGCACCAAACTGCATGTCTGCACTGTGATCTTCAAAGCATCTTCTCCCCTCAGTCCTTCCTCACTCCCTTGCTCCCATGTCTTCTCACTAGAGAGAGGGTATGTATTGGCTGGCTGCAGGCATGAAGCTGTTTTGATCCTATCATCTCAAACTTACAAGATCACCGCATCCTTTGCCAATGGTGTCGCCTTGAAATGTCTTTAATGTAATAGGTTTTCTGTTAAAGACGTGATAGCTACAGTTTGTCGAAAGGTTTAGCTTGATTCATTAACGTTTCCAAGCCAAAGGTCACACTACATTGCTTTCTCTCTTTTCATACCTGTCTCCCGCAGGCCAGCCCTTAAAAAATGAGACATGTCACCATGTAGCAGCTCTCTCTTCACTTCCTTGTCACTGATTCCTTTCCATTGAAAGCTAGACATGCCACTGTGGACATGCTCACATTTGAAACGGAGTCATTGCCTCGATTCTTTTTTGTCAGACAGAGCAGAGAGGAATAGCTCTGATGACGCTTTGCTATTTTTGTGCTGCACAAATACCTTGCATATTTTGCTTCTGCTTTTGAAAATCCCCTTCGTTTAAATCCAGTTATTTCTCTCTGGAGAAAATAAATGACACAGCATTTCTCATCGCTCAATATTTATGTTATCAAAATGAAATATAGTTTCGGGCCTGAATACAAATGTTAATTGCATACATGGAGTGAAATCTTAATTCAGGAGTGGTGGGATTGTTTACCCATGCAACAAGATGCCTAAGGGAGGCCTTTCAGGATTGTTTACGAGTCAGGTTAGACACTTGATTAAGGACTTGCCTTCCACAGGGGCTCCATTCTTACTGCACAAAAAAGACCCAGTAAGTCTTACTTGCATCCTTTGTGGGTGCAGTTTGTGTGGTACATCAAATATTTATAAGACTTAAATTAAGCTGAAATGGTGGGAGAACACAGGATTTAAGACATAAGCTGACAAGTGAAAAACATGTATTTGTCCATTGATTACAAGTCGTCTCCTTCCCATGGTAACGGAGGAAGGGGGCAGCACGTGTGATTCTGTGCTCCTACAATCCACTAATCAAAGTTGTCAATTCTCATTCCTCCTCCCTCAGTAACACCTTTGGTAGTATGAACATAATGAAGCTCAGTGATTACAAGCTGCAAGTTTGACATGAGGAATCAAACATAACTCAAATCTTCAAATGGAAAATCTTGATCAAACTCCAGAACAGTACTCCTAACAGAATCTGTTTGCAGTGTTGTATATTACATAAGATACCTCAGTAGATAAATAAGAAATTACCTGGGTGGATGCCACGTCCCATATGAGTTCTCTGTCTAGGTTTGGCTGGGACTCGGACCATAATTATTTCATGAGATCTTGTCAGTGTCAACTCCAATGCTCTCTGTGTGTGTTCTGACTTCACGATGAGTTGGCACTAAGAGGGCAACGTGTGCTGCTCAGAGAAGAGCAACAAATGTATACAGACATTTTGACAGGTGATTGGTTCTTCACTGTCAGATCAAATGTGTCCCTGTCACCTGTGTAGTATGCACTGGTGGTAGGTATAGATTAAAACTGGCACCCTACTACTGCTTGGTCCATCTGCGTTGTCCTAGGATACAGTGAGCTTGCTAGTGACGCTGCTTTTTTAATTAATTTACTCATTTTTAGTTTACAGCTGTAGTGTGGATCAAAACAAGGAATAACAAGCTCAAATGCTGTTTTTAGCCACATAAGCAATATGGCTTAATGGGTGCCAAGTCCAGTTTGTCTAAATCCAAATCACAACAGCTACCAGATAGGGTTTCATAAATTTTGGACAGACATTTATCACCCATATAAAAAACAGAATTTGGGATCCACTGACCATTTTCTGTAATGCTGACATGGGATAAACATAAATTATTGGATGGATTATTACAATTTCATACAGACATTTATTGCCATCATAGCTTGACTTTTCTCAAACTTTTTACCTGGTTCATACTATGGCAATGATCAAACACCTGCATTTAGTGCTAATCAGTCATAGCTATCTATAACTATTAGCTAACCCTAACCTATTTATGTTAATAATAAATATATTTTCGTCCTACATTTGTAGATGATTCAACTGCAATAATGTTCCTCACAAAAAGATATTTCAGATTTTTTTGTACAAGCTTAATTTTAAGGAAATATGGTGAAAGTACGTGTGGCATGGTGGTGAAGTAGTTAGGTGGTTAGGACATAGGTTTGAATGCATTGGCGGGATGGAAACCTGTCGAGTCTGTATATTCTCTCAGTTTGTGTGGGTTTCCTCTGGGTACTCTGGCTTCATCACTCAGTCCAGAGTCATGCAGTTGGGTTAAATGATGATGTTAAATTACCCATAAGTGTGAATGTGAGTGACTGATTGTCTGTCTCTATGTCAGCCCTGTGACAGATTGGCACCCTGTGTAACCTGGGATTGGCTTCAGTCCCTCTATTTAAAAAGTAAAGCTATTACCACAATGGATTTATATGTACATAAGTTCCTTGCAGCTATGACATTAAAATTGGACATAGATTTGGTGTATGGTGGTAATTATAATGAACTCCTTCTCACTTGTAATACTGCTTACATTTTTGTGTTTATGTAATATCTGGAAGTAAGCATTCTGCATAATTATTACATTTGATTTTACTTGTAAAAAGTATTTTTATCTTTATTTTGTAGTTCTTATTTGCTGTGAATAAGTATTCTTCTACCACTCTCTGTTTACATTGTTACCAACTTATTATATTACCTGCCTATCGTTTTTACTCAGCAGCAGAGACACAACATTATTTATTACTAATAACTGGACAAAAGGGATTAAGGTTTATTCCATTTGCTCCATTAGTGAGATCGAATATCCATCAGTGTATAAAAAGACTGAAAAGCAACTTGATTTGGTTGAATATAATTGAATGGCATGACTCATATCTAGGCTTGTGGAAGTTTTCTATTACAGAATATTTTTAGTCTCTACCGGCCTGACGTTTGACACCTGCTTACGTATTTATTCTCCCCAGGCTAGATTAAATTGTCAGTTGACCATTGTTTATCATTTGATAGCCTTCACCATTTTATCATTTTTGCCTATTATAAGAAAGCTTGCTGGAACAAACAGTTATGTACTGAACTTGTTGCAAATTCATGAGAAATTATTCATTCAGAGTTCGCTTTTTATGCAACGGTATATTCAGTAGCCTTAAATGTCAGGACAGTTCTTTCCATCCAGCTTGCTGCCTACTATGATTCTCTGAAAGGACGTTTTGTTTGGGAATTTGTTTCCAAGGCCTACTCAGTTTTGTCTTTTCCAACCAGATTTGCAATCCTGTCCCACGTCTAATGATATAGGGCAAATATTGTGTGGGTCTAAGCAGGATTTAGTTTCCTTTGGGTAGAATCTCCGAAGTAATCAAAAGGAGTCCATATGAATAGACCTTGAATCGAGAGCAAAAAGCAAGGTAAAAAGATGTGGGGGTATGTTAATGCAGGTCTCAGAGTTTCATTGCAGATGAGCGCTACCTGAATATTTTAAACTCTCCTCTATCATTATCTCTTCATTAGTGCATTGAAATCCACCAATGGAAACAAATTATTGTCTCGTCTACTAATCAGCATCATACACTGCCTAGGCACTGATTTTAGTCCTTTCTGACTTCCTATTTAGGTTGGGTTTTGAAGAATTGAAATGCTCATTTTCTCATTTAAGTTAAGCTCTTTCTTTCATCTGGTGCTCACTCTGTGTCCCAATTTCATCCCAGTGTTTTCCATTTAGTCCTGTTTTGGTGCATGTAAATGACTCTCAAAACACAGTTTTTAAATAAATTTATTTGTGTTCCGTGAGAGGAAAACAGACACGACCCTGTTTGCACAAACAGCTGCTTTCACATTGGATTTGTGCCTGTCCCAATTACATAGTTAGTCAGCCACAGAGTTTATGTCCCAGTGCTTTGTGACACAGGCGAAGCATCATTGTTGCATTTTCTATTTCTGTTGTAATGTTTGTTAAAACTGTATGTCTCCTGTGTGTTTCGAATCTCTTCCTCTGTTTGGCAAAGTGCACTGTTGCTCAGTGCTGCTCTTTTTCAGTCAAACTGTGATTTATTCTGTAGCTGCAGCTCACACTGTAGGCTGCAGATATTCTGTGGAATTTATTGTCACTTTTTTAATGGACACCAAGCTGTCAACCAGATTCGCGTCTATTCTCTGTGTGGCTCCCTCAGCAAATAGGAAGTGACAAGGTTGACAGGCCAGTGAATGTGGACAGTTAAGCACAGAACCAAATGTCACACCAAAACCTGTCAAAAGCCTTTTTCTTGCTGTTATAATGAGATTCATGCTTTCAAATGAGCCTTGGTGGAGTGTTGAATCCATTAAAGCTCTTTCCCTGTTGATTGGAGCTTTCTGCTGCTTTTATTGCTGCAGACATTCATCATTAGCACATACACACACTCTATGTACACACTATGAATCTTCAGAAATTATATCTTATTTTCCTTTATGTAAGAAAACCTCTCTTGGGGCAATTTTTTATAATTTCTTTTATAATTTCACCAGTGACTGTAAATTAGATGTTTTGTAACAAGTCATGCATTTATATCTGTCTCTCCACACTGTTAGTGTAGATGGAGCACCATGCAGAAAAGTCAACACACTTCTGACGTCAAGGACTGGACCTGGGCTTTGATGTTTTTATTTGACACTGTCATGAAATGATGAACCTAATATTTAATTTAAAATGTATTTTTAATTAGCACCAATAGTTACTCATGGTTAATGATGAGATATACCACAACAGGACTTTATATTATGTTTCTGTTACTACATTTGTAACAAATTAGATTAGATTTGTAATAAGAAAATTGTGAAATTGTAAAGCTTAATGTCGAGTAACTACATTCATACCACAAAGGAACATTGATAAGATCACAAGTGAAAGCTCAGCATTATACTCCAATAGGAAGTTGGCTATAACATGTAAAGACTTGGTTCTCAGGACAATGGAGGGATTTGGCATGTCTCATATTTTCGTGGGCTGTCCTGCAGTTTGAGCAGTTCCATTAAAGGCTGATGGACTGCTGTGACAGAAGTGAACTTCACTGCAGAACAGGCAGGTCAGACTGTCTGCACAGCTCAGACATCTGTGGCTCCACGGTTGTTTTTCCTTTTGCTTTTCAGCCATAATTCCAAGTAATGATGCCTTTTCTTCTATTTGTCCAGACAGAGGACACAGAGATTAATAAAATATGTAGCCTCAAATGCTATACTGTAAACTTGTGTAGTTGGGTTGGTGGCCAACATTGTCCAGATGGTAATCCAGCCTTGGGTCTGGCCATGCAGAACATCAGGTAACGTAACAACGTATAACGCCATTAAAGTCAATCAATAAAATTATATAGTGACTACACAGCTTTAGAAATTTAGAAAGCTAATATAAAATGTTATTGGTTGTAATAAAGTCATTGTAGAAACACTAAACAACCATAATAAAAGTAACTCTTGCAAATAATGCTCCATAAGGGACATTTAGAATAAATAAAATATCTATAATCTATAATATCTTTGCAAGTTTGTAGTTTACCTTAGAGATTTACCTATACAAATTCATTCCCTGTAAATAGGTTTTCTCTATTTAAAAGGTTAGTAGGTTTAGTGTATAGCCCCCAACATTTGCTTATTTTATTTTATAACTCAAGTGTCAATGTCTGAATAAAGGAAATGAAACAAATGTTGACTATTTTTAAAATGGAATTCTTAAGAAATATGTTGTTTTAAATGCCAAATTGTGTTACATTATTAAAAACTACTAATCTTTATTCTTTAACATTTAAAAGTTTTCATTTTTTAAATT
>OMLM01010594.1:138565-150560 GCA_900302695.1 Helostoma temminkii
GAAATGAACAGAAAAGACAGGAAGCTTTGACAGCCCAGCGACCAAACACGAGATGTATCATTGCTTGTGAACCTGGAAAGCTTCTCCTGCCCTGAATGCCACATCCTATGGGGTGTGTATGTGATAGTGCTTGTGTATTCGTGTCTCCTTCATATTTGTCCCCCCAAGCTCCATCAAGGGAATTGCACTTCTTCAAGTCTATCCTCACATTCCCCCTCACTTTAAAAGTCTGTGAGAAAAGAAGCTTTTTGTCTGTTTGTCTCCTGAGTTTAATGGATTGGAATAATGGGATAAAACTGCTGGTGTTTTGTGATTCAGGTTTTTTTTTGTCGTAAACACAAGACAAAGTTATACCAATTTGGTTCTGATTTGTTGACTACATTTTTCTTTGTTGTATGTAAAATGTGTAACATTTTATACATCACTAGGGTGTGCACTTGCATGGCATGGGTGAAAGATTGACTCATTATTTTACCAGTTGTGACTGATTAATACTCTGCTGCTTCATTGCACAAAGACTGGAAGCTCTGCCAATAGCAGTTTATAGAATTTCAAGCATTACACTACACAAATATTTTATATTAAGGGATGTGCTTTGGTGTTCCCCCAGTTATAGTTCAGGTCTCAAACAGACAAATATTTCTTAATACCATGTTAAATTTTATGTTTCACTAAACATTTTGGTTGAGGTACAATAACAGTACAAGTTGAGGTACAATAACAGTCCAAAACAAGTCAGGCTAGTTCAGGCTCTGTATCTTGCTGTTGCTTGATTAAACAGTTTGGTGCTCTAAAAGTTTTACATATTTTTTACTTCAAAGTAAAAAGTAAATATATAACTCCTGTGGCAAACAAATATCACTTTTTATTTCATTGACTTCAATTATCATTGTGGTATTTGCTCAAATGTACTTTCATATTTTCACATTTGCATACGAAATTTATGTTTGTATCATTAATTTAATATTTGTCATTTTTGGAGATGTTTGGCATTAATGAACACATTTATGCCAAACATCAAAAATCCATTAAGCTTTGGTTTGTAGAAAAATTAGACAATCCAAAAAAAATTTGTTTGATCTACTACTGTTTGTATTTCTTTCAACCCATTTATTTTAAGTCAGTGTTCAGACCAAAAACATTCCTGTGATGGAAGTAGTGGAAGCACTGGGGGATAGGTGGGGGATAGGTTGTTCCTGTGAGAATATAAGTTTGAAAATGAGTCGAGCACCACAACACTACTTGCTCTGGAAAGTTATCACTGTGGGAGTCAATAAGGATTGAGTGTGGAAGCGCTAGTCTTTGCTGTCTATCACAGGGTCTTTTTTTGATGCTGCCTATGGAATGAAAATATCTAATCCTACTCAATTCATAAAATCCATGGAAATATTAATTATATTCTGGCTTAATAAGCCTTAAACAAAAACAGTTGACTGTAATACTCATGTTGGTGTCTCTTGCTGTCTCTCTCTCTCTCATGTGTGTCTGTGTAAGTAGCTGCGGGGCGGCCCTCGTGGCCGGGATGCCACTGTGTGCCGTGCCAGTCCACAGTGGACGGTGAGGGGCAGGAGGAGGGAACTGAGTGCAGGAGATTGAGAGGAGGTGGCCCGCACCAAACAGGAGACATGAACCTCTGCTGGAATGAAATCAAACGCAAGTCCCACAACATTCGGTAAGAAGGCATTCACGCTGGTTTTTGCTGGGTGCAAGACACTGTGTAAAAATCTATAACGTTCAATGGGGATGTTTGTTTTCAGAACCATTAAGCTGTCTGAGAGCTCTGTGGAAACAAAACTAGTGATTGCATTTTGAAAACATTCTCAAAACAAATCATAAGTCTTTTATTTTATTGGGATTATTTTACACATTAAATATCTGATTTGTTTCAATTTAATGTAATGTGCATGTTAGCTACTAGCTTACCATGACTGTTTTACTCGAATTATATAAAATTATTAGTTGAGTCTGATGAACATTTCTTAAGCCACACCTTCAAACGTCTCTGTAGAAGCACAAATCAGGACACAAAAGCAAAAGGCAAACGAGGTTCTTGTGCTACAGTTACTACATTTAGAGGCACATCTCTCTTTTTGGTGAGATGTCTGATGGCCTTTTGTTAGGCTGCCATTTAATTTAATACATACTAGGTTTCCTTTTTTTTGGTTATATCCTATGGGAATCATTGTGCTGTTTCTATGTCCAGTCATTCACACAGGAAAATTGAGTCTAAGGATGTCTATATACCTTTGTTTTCCATTTCCTTTTTAAGGTTCCTTCTTGTTGCTTTTCCTGGCCAGTTCTCAGACAGTTAAAAAAGTATTATCTAAGGATGTGCTGTCACACAGTAATGCATATTTCATTACTCCTTCCAGTCAGCTTATTAATTATTGATATAATGTAGGTTAATACTACCATTGCACAAGTTACACTTGAAAGGTTTGTCTGTGCAAAACAATTAGAGGTTGTTTATGTTGTTCTTTGATGCTTAATTGCCCACTGTCCGGACTTGCTCTATCCTTTCTGTTTCTTCAATTCAGCTGCCATCCTGTTTAGACAATTGGCCTCTTAATTGCTTACTTGACCCTGATGTGTCTAGGAAAAGGGAGGGGGGGGGGATAAGGAAGAATAGTAGTTAAATTGGTTAAGACAGTTTCCCCTGCAGTCTCATGTAATGAGATCACTATGGATGGCCTGCAGTTGCTGTTTATACTCGAGCTGTACTCTGACTTCATCAGGCTGAGAGAGAATGGGGGAAGGGAGGAATACAGGAGGGAGTGAATGAGTGGATAGAAGGATAAAGACAGTG
This sequence comes from Helostoma temminkii, assembly GCA_900302695.1. NCBI lineage: Eukaryota > Metazoa > Chordata > Actinopteri > Anabantiformes > Helostomatidae > Helostoma > Helostoma temminkii. Next base: position 141,372 of record OMLM01010594.1, read on the forward strand.
CAGCCTGCTAGTATTAAATCATCATAGAAGACAGATAGGATGCAGGGAAATGGGAGGAGTGGAGGGAAAGATGAATGAATGAATGAATGAGAAGGAGATTCACTGAAAAGCTGTCTAACCTTGAGGGTGAGTGCTGTCCAGAGGAAACGTCTGACTGCGTTTACTGCCAGTGGCTGAACAAGTGCAGACGAGTGGCATTGTAATAGCCCGTCTGGCATTGATTGACAGGTGGTTGAGGCTCTGTTCCAGTAAAAGTCATGGGCACTTTCTTCTACCCTTTAAACTCTAGTACATTATTCCCTGTAGTATGCAGTTTCTTGACAGCAATTATATGAAACTTTTACTGTTGTATTTTTTTAACAAGACTAAGGTTTTATAGCAGGAGGCCATTACATCTGCGTGCAGATGTTTACCTTTAGCTACTAAAAGCCCATTTGCTTATTTTGTGTTACACTCAAATAGAAACACAATTTACAGGTTGTCGTCATCTTCTTCATTGTGTGAATCAAAGTGCTGTTGTTGACATACATGTTCTGTTCAAAATTATATTATTTATCTGTTATTATACTCATTGTTATTCTAATCCATTTCAGCACCACACACTTTCTCAGGCAGCCTTCCTCTCTATATATTTCAATATTAGATGTTATGTGGGATTTTGAAGATTCTTGAATAGTACATAAAATATACACTGACATCTACTGTACTGTGGAGTAGTAGGAGCAGTAGATTCAGCTCAGGTGTACTTATAATGACAGTGTTAGCGTGCTTATGGCAAGTATTGTTAACCATGTTTACCATCTTAGTCTAGCTTGTTGGTTTGTTAGTATTTGCTAATAGTCACAAAAAACAAAGTACACATTGATGGAAACGTGTGTATTGTTAAATTTTATGGTATTTGATCTGATGGTGGCACAAAGTAAATAGTCAGAGGATGACCAAGGTAACTGCATTTCATTCTGAGAGGGACATCAGTGCCTGTACTGAATTTCATGGCAATCTCATGCGGTTGATAGAGGGAGTAGGATTCACCATGTGGGAATCATGATGTCCATGTCAAATTTTGTGTGTCTCCATCCAGCAAATGTTGTTTCACTGAATAACTGGAAACATCTGTCATCTGTCATCAAAGCTTGATGTACAAATCAATGTTTACATTAGCAACATCTCATTAGAGTGCACTAATCATAATTATTGGCAGATAAAAGGTCAAACATCAGGCCACATCACCTTTCACTAACTAACATCGATTTCAAGCATTAAATTGATGACAGGACAAATCAAACAGTTGCCGCTTTTGTGCGCAGTTTACAAGTCAGTGGAGAAACAGGCTGCAACACAAAGATTGCTTATGAGGCATGATCACTGAGGACTGTTGACTGCAATCAGCAACACATCTTCTTTGGGACAATCATATGTTGATCTCATATCAGCTCCAAGTTAAAGATTTATCTATTCATGTCAATACATGAAGTAGATCAACTTTTAGCTCTGAATCAGGACCTCCAATATTTGAAAATAAAGTCTACCAAAGTTAGTGAGGATTTGATATTTGTTATTATTATTATTTATACAGTATATTGATTTTTACTATTGATGCTGATCCTCTCTGGCGGAAACATTTTATAGATTCAGATTAAATTAACAAATTCAATACTGGATTCAGATTGGATAAATATAAGTGTAAAATCTGAGACCGGACTTCATTGTACTTGACTTGTCTCAGTGGCTATTGATGGACATGCATTTTCTCATTATATAGATTAAGATACAGCACGGCTATGCTGACTGGACACATTAAACCAGCTGTTTCTAGCCTGACTGAACTATACAGTACATTTCAAATATTTCCATATTGTGGATTGTGATTCTGATTAAAAAAGATCATGATACATATATAAGATATAAGATAAAGATATTTTATTTTAGGCTGGAAATTCCCACTAATGCACCCCACACCATTCCACTATCAGCGTGCCTCATAGTTTTTCATGTAGTGCATGTCATATCCCAACACATCACTTGGCTGCCACACCCCTCTAAGCAGCCTGAATATTCTATCATATGAAATTATCACCTTCCTCCAGTCCTAGGATGTTCAGTGCTGCTGGCAAAAATTCATCCAATTTCTCTTCTGCCTCTGTTAGAAGTGTCTTCACACTGAGTGCCAGTGCTGGTGGTTCAGGAGGAAAAGTAAGAGGATCCTCAAAGTCAGTAGGATTCATCTTCTGGGAACCATGAATTCCTGTAGAAAGTTTCATGGCAGTCTATTAAATACTTGACAAGCTGTTTCAGTCTGAATTGCTGAACAGACCAGCATCGCCGTACCTAGAGTCTTGCCTGTATTGTAGCTAGAATTTGTTTTTTTTAAGATGACATGGAAGGATCTGGTTGCCCATAATTCTGAATATACCTAGAGAATTTAACAAATTGAGATAAGGTGGAAATAAATGCATTTTCTAAGCATTTACAGATGGCAGTGGCACAGAGAATTTATCAGCGTGACACAGTGATGCTCAGCTAATTGGACTCAGTGCTGATAGTAGAAGGTTTGGCATTTGACCACTTTTTCTGGTATAATATATATAAAGTAGGCAAAATCATGACACTGTGACCTACTCTACACCAGCTGTTTAGCATGTGTTATCATTATAAAGTCAATAACACATGCTCAACAGTGCCTTGATGCCAATGGCATAAATGTAGACACGCTGTTCTTATTGCTTTTGTGCTATATTAAGTTGTGGTTTAATGTCTCATGCAGGATTGGGAAAACTGCATCTATCATAATCACTACTAAATAATTATGAATATATATACAAGAGACATTTATTACCATGAGCATATTGCAGATGCCATTCAGCCATCTGTAACTATTGTGTAAGAAAATACAATACGAAAGTGTGGGAGGCTTCAGTGAATCTATGCTGTTTGGTCAGTGGATGCTTTGTGTTTTACAAAAGGATGAGTTATTTTTTTATGTAATTCATTTCTTTATTTGTTTCCGTTCACCAGGATTGTACAAGACTTTAACACATTTGAAAAAGGAGAAGATGAAGCTTATGTCACCTTCCTCAACCTGTGATATATCACTGTGAAGCATCTCTTTAAACAGTGAGAAGCTCATGTGCAGCTGCCACATTCCATTAGTCTTTTTATCAGATGCTTAAATGATGCATTTGGAAGTGAAAATGTGTTTTAGTCCAGAAATCCAAGTGTTTCCGAAGCTGTTTTTGTTGTTTGATGTGTTTCAGCAGCACTTTAGAAAGTATGGGATCAATTGACCAATTAGGAAATACTCATAAGTGTACCATTGTAGAGGCATAGGTTTGGTTTGATTAAAATGTCTGAATGTATTGTTGTGAAGTTTGAATATGAACTAGGTACTGTACTGTATGTTATTCTCTAACTTTTTCTCTAGTGTCATCACCAGTCAGTCAAAACTTAATTTGTCTAGTATTCCGATTTATGGCGAACTACCTGCAAAACTACTGACACTGGCTCCACCTTTGTTTAGTGCCAATTTGTACATTAAGCATGGCAAAGGGTTAAGTTGGGATTAATATTATACTGTACCTACTGAAGATTGCCATGTTACCATTGTAATTTAGCTTAAAGGACTGCTGTGCCCAGCTGAAAGTGCTCATCAGATAGCAGAAAGCTCCATACCTTTGTGCTGTTGAAGCTCTTTAAACAATTTCAGTCGCTTTCAATGTGAACAAAGCCTTTAATACCTCTCAGTTGGCTTTTCATATTACCTTAAGATGGCTGGAAACCTAGAGATGTAATTGTACAGCATACTATTCTTGCACTATGGCAATCAAACATACAATTGCTTCTTACTAAATCATCACATGTTAACCAGTCTGGTATTAGAACAGAATGCTTCTTAGTTTGTTGCAGGTATAAGATACGGTAGCTTACTTCAACAGTTTCAACCTACTGGTAACAATATGAGACATTGTTTGGTTTGGGCTGTGCCACATAGTGAGGTGCCCACTGTTTTGCACTGCAGGGAATGCCCACTGGGACTAGTGTGGGTGCCTTTGTGGCATGCTATGAATTTATTTGCCTCATGGTTCAGATAACTGCACAGAGCCAACAACCTACGCTCAGCATCTGTCTGTGGGCAAGGGAAGACCTCTATGTCTGTCTGGTTTTGTTATGAGCTCAATGTTCTCTATTCACAAGTTGTAGTAATATGTTGGTACCCTTCTCATTCAAGGTCTCTTTTATTCTCATGCACTTTCCCTTTCAGTCTCTGACTTGTTTTCTTCCTCCTTTTCTTCTTCTCTGCTGTTGCTATTTATTTCTTGAACATTTCCATTTTTCACTAGACACTTTTATTCTTGTCAGCATCCTCCTTCATGTGGTAGCGCCTTCTACAGTTAACCCAGGTTTAGTGCAATGCCCTTTGGTGATTCTCTGCCCCAATTTCCCGACATTATCCTCAGGCAAGTTACAATGCAATGCCTGCAGGATTCATTTAGCTCCAGTTACATGTTAATGGTAATGATTTTGTTGAAGCTCAGAGGTGAAAGCCCTTTGCCGCTAGAACAGTTAACAAAGGGATGGCAGGTGTTTGTGGGACCCATCCATCAATCATTCACCTGCTTGAAGGAATAGATTTCGCTTTCACTACTGCTTGAAAATTATTTTGGGATGTGGTTTATATCAAGTTAAGGAAGAGGCAGCAGTTTCCCTGGATATTGCATATATTTGCTCAATCTAATAATAGTACTACATAGCACAGAAGATTGAGGTTTAAGCTGCTGTAATGGGGGTGTAGGTTTTGGACTCAGAATGATAGCCAGGCGAGCTCAGAACAGTTTTAAGATGTTTATTTAAGAATGTAAGGTTGGTATTGACAGGTGAGGGCAAACAGAAACCAGGAGATGGATGGAGAGGTAAGTGGAAATGGATTGCGAGCATAGGTAAGTGAACTGGAAACCTGAACACAAGAAGAGTTAGAGGAGACAGGTTGTGAATAAAGGTAAATTCCTTATGTGTTGATTTGTCTAGTCGCTCTTGAAGGATTTGAGAACAGGCCAATAGAGAATGATTATTGAAGTTTGAGAAAAACAGGAAGCAGAAAGTTATGCAAGTTGAGGAGAGCACAGACATTTCAGGGTTGCAGAGTGACAAAATGGCAGCTTCCAGTACATGATCACAATCACAAACACAATTCACACCGAGGAGAAAACTTGCCACAAATATCTTTAAAGAGAATTGTGGTTAAATCCTAATAGACAGAGAATAGGTTATCACATTTCAAAACATTGTGTGAATGTTTGCCAGATGTTTGCATGTTTGCAGTATGCCAGATCAGAATAATCAGAACAGATAAATTATAGAGCAGCGGGTCAGAAGCAACAGGCAGGTCCGAGAACAGAAAAGCAAGCCATACACATAGGGATCATGCCAAGCAGGATGAAGGCTGGCAAATTGCTAGGTGTGGGCAGGTTTGCAGACAATCTGGCAAGTGGTGCAACTGGCATAATTCTGAAGTATTCAACATTAAATAGGTTGTTTGATACCAAAAAGGTAATAAGATGTCTTTCTTTTTTATGTAATGTCTGTACAGATGTGTGTACAGGTATGTAAGGGCCACAATACACACAAAAAACTGTAGAGCCTCCACATTTTGTGTTGACTGATTATTAAATGTTTTAATAATATTATGTTTGCTAATAAAAAAAAACAAAGCAAAATTAGCTTACACAGTAAAATAACAAGAATACTAGAAATAGTGATTATTAATATTTCAGTTACACTTTATTTGGGAAAAAAGGGAGAGTTTGTATAGCGGGATTAGTGACTACAGCTTGTTAGTAGTAGTGTTCGTGCCTAAGGATTGCTCAAGGAGGATTTGTTTTTTATTTAATACAGTTGTATATGTTTTTCACATAATTTGGTATGATGTTAAACCATGAAAAGTTGACTTTTGTTTGTAGTACTGCTGCATTTGGACTCAAAGTATCTGGTGAGAATGATTGACAATAGAAATGAGATGCTGAAAAAATGTCAAAGCACAGAATAGCCATTGCCATGTCAAATGTCTCTATTTTCCTTAGTGAAGGTGGTCATAAACTTATTCAAATTACCAGCCAGGAAGCAGCAGAGTTTATGGTAAATGAGGCTTATTGTGAAATACAATACAATACATCAAGTTAGCATCCAGACATTAGACTAACCTTGAATAGCTTAGCACCTTTCTTATACTGGCTCTAGGCTGGTTCAGAGGTCATGGTGTGCGCTATTCGTGGCTGCTACACATGGCTTGTACTTTTGTGAGGCCTACATGCCTGCACTATTGATGTGTGCCACACATGGCTTGCACTTTTTGTGAGTGCTACAGCTCTGTACTATTGGTTCACACTATACAGCACTCAGCTTTAACAACTGTTTTTATTAGATTTTTTTCCCCACACCATAGCTACAGAAATGACAAAGAGAAAGAATCAAATACAGTATAGTACATACAGACTGTAGGACTCTGAATACAGCTTTGATTCTTATACAAGGGTCCATCAGTTAGCATCAACAAGTTATTTAAATTAAGTGACAAAAAAGAAGCATTTTCTGATTTTGTGTCTTGATCTGCTGAATGACGTAATTAATACTTACACACTGGAAACATGGAGCTATTCATTGCATGTCCCCCTGGGTATTGTATTTTTATTTTAAAATGTGATAGATTAACACCATGAAAAATTAATTCATAATTCTACACACTGTCATGTCCATAAATGGTGATAAACATACAGATCTACACTACAGTCAACATAAACACACTCATTCACACGTGCAATAAAAAGGAATGATGATTCTGATGGAAAACATCTGCATTTACACAAGAAACACACAAATCTGACCACAAACCTAAGCAACACTATCATTGCTTTACTATCTCCACACTCACTCATAGACCAGGACTCTGGTTTTAAGAGAGTAGTGGGATGAACTTATAACCATTCCTGTTGCTCTTGCTTCTTATTTGTCATGTTTTATTATTTTCAAGTGCCTCCACTTCCCACAACACCTCTGACTGTGCACTGGTTTATAACACTCTACCTTTATGATACGTTATGAGCCTTTTGAGTCTGTGTTAGCAATCAAATAGAATTATTCTTCCTTGATTTGTGCATTCTCTTTGCTATTTCTGTACATGTTTTGATTTAACAACAAGTCAAGTTCAACAAAACAAGTTCAAATTTTCACTCACTTTCCATGTGTTTTAATATCTGACCAGATATACATATGGTGGTATTTCTATGAAACCTTATATACATTAATAAACATTTGTGGTATTATAATTATATTTATAAAATTATATATATAAGTATGACGTGGAAGAGTGCATAATTCATACAAGAAATTATTCTGTGGACTATTATAACAGTAAGTCACTCTGATACTGAACGAAAGGTTGAGAAGGTTTTTATTTCTGTTTCTAAAGCCATTTTAAATGACAGGATTATAATCAGACTGCAGTGGAGAAAAACCTCCCTTCCATCCTATTTAAGAGTCAGTTTAAGTTTAAACAATTAAAGTTTTTTTTTGTCCAAACAATTTTGAGCCTTGAAGGTTAAGTGACTTTTAAAGTACATTGCCTCATAATACAAACAAATCTGGATTCATCAGTGTTAGATTTTTAACCTTTTGAGCTGCCACATTGATAGAAATAAACACAATCCTGCGTGAAATTTACAGAGTTTAAACTGCTTAATTTGGATGTATTGATGTATACATGTATATGCATATATAGAAAGTATTTACTTCCTATATAGCTTTTAAATTTTCTTCTCAATGTCTACCCTTTATTGTCATTTGGAGCTGCAAAGTTGCCTTGTATAAAAATTTTGTTTAAGGAGACTCTTGGTACTATTACTTCTTGTCAGTCACTGTAAATCTAAACGTCTACAGTATTTTCAGTTGTGGGAAACAGCCCCAGTGGCTGGTCTGCTCTTGTCACTCCTCAAATGTGTTTCCCACAAATCTCAGTTAGATGGCTGTTGGAAGAGACACTTTAGGCATAGCATCAGTAAAGTTCCACCATCACAAGAGAAGCCCCTGAATGCATCACAACGAGACACACCATACCCCCAGAGAGAAAATAAAACAGGGAAGCAGAAAGAGAGAGAAACTCAGGAAATCGTAGAAAACATGAACATACTGTTTTCAGCTTACAGCTATCACACCACATGATTTATTGATATTGAAGGTGAAATTTTTCAGTTATCTGTGGCTGCCATTTGAGAGCACCAGAGCGTGCATGTGGGCTAAATTAATTTTGTGCTCAGTCCAGGTAATGGATGGCAGCGGCTCCAAGTGGCATCATGTTTCTGGAGTCTGATGTTGATTACACTGGAACTGGAAGTGCTGCACTACAGGAAACTGTGATTGCAGCATGTGATTTGGGCGTGTGGGTATCAATTTACATATTACATATAGTCATTTTAGAAGACTTGTATGCAAAACAATTTAAAGTACAAGGTACACACAGAGATAAACAATGGCCCATCATGCCTTGATTGGTTCAGGTGTTGAATCAACATTATGACTTTTTACAGAAATGTTTCCCCTTTTTTTACTTATAATATTTTGATTTCATTAGTGTATAAATATGTAGGTTATTTTACAGAATAAATGTTGCGACTCATCAGAAACACTGAATGTATTCAGCTTTTACTGCAGATCACATAATTCTAGTCTACAAAATAAACATATACACATAAACAGTGATTTTGGTCATGTAGGTTAAACCATAGACGCAACATCACCTGTGTACAAAATTTTATTTTAATTAATCTTCATCCAAGCATTTGTGAGCATTTGTGACTTTCTGCACACACTGCAGCTTTGATGTTGCTGGAAAAATTAGAAACTGTCCGTCTTGATTGCAGCGTCTTGTCTCTACAACATGCTCTCGTCTGTTTTCCATTATCGTCTTGAAGGAGCCTTTTGTCCAAGCACTTTGATATGTGAACCATGGTAGCTGGGAATTGGATTGTTGACCCTAATGAGTCACTGGGTGAATCCCAATTGCCTTAATTGCAGTCACTTTTCCCTCACCTGCGTCTTTCCTTTGCATCTTAATCTCTCTCACTAAAGAGGAAAGAATGCAAAGACAGAAGAAACAAGATTCTTTACTCTCAAACATTATCTAAGTTTTTTTCTGTCCAAAAA
>OMLM01010595.1:0-34274 GCA_900302695.1 Helostoma temminkii
AAATGCTAAGTCTAGCAGCCACTGATCGTCATTTAGTTGGTTGTATTCTGCATGTTTAGCTACAAGGAAAAACTCCTTAATCTCCGGACCCAGGTCTCGAAACCTTTGCAGGAATTTCCCTTGGCTAAGCCATCTCACGTCAGTGTGTAGCAACAACTCCGAGTGGTCGCAGTCAACCTTCTCCAGATGTGCACGGAATAGCCGTCTTTGAAGAGATCTGGCGCGAATAGAACAGGCGATTTTCGTTACATCCATTATCTCTTTCATGTTGAGCATTTTTGCGCATAATGCTTGTTGGTGTATTATGCAGTGGTAATTGAGGAAGTCCGGGAAAGCATCGTCCTCCCTGCACTTGGCAATAAATCCATTTGAGCGGCCAACCATCGCGGGCGCTCCGTCTGTGGTGATGGACACCAATTTGCACACTTGGAGCTGGGTTTTCTCGATAAAGTTTTTGAAAGACTGAAAAATGTCCTCTCCTCGCGTGTGTTCTTTCATGGGCAGTACTGTTAACAGCTCCTCTTTTGCAGTCATATTGGGAAACACCATCCGAATAAAAATGCACAACTGGGCTGTGTCACTCACGTCTGTAGACTCGTCCAATTGCAGTGAGAAACACTCGCAGTCCGCGATATCCTTCCAAAGTTGCTGGGTCAAATTCTCGGCCATGGCTTCACTGCGCCGTGTAACTGTACTTCTTGATAGCTGGAGAGCTTTGATTGAAGATAGTATTTCTGGTTTGTTTTTAAAGTCTCGGAACAACGACTCAGCTGCTTCAACGAATGCCTCTTTTACAATCTCTCCGTCTTGGAAGGACTACTTGTGCTTAACGATAAAGTGACTCACCCGGAATGATGCTTCGGTGGCTGCCTTTGCTTTTGTGGTCAGCTGTGAGAAAAATGACTGCTGTCCAGACAGCTGGGATTTTAGTTCCTTCACCTTTCTCTATCTTAGCTCACTTTTCGGAGGGAAGTCAGTGTCGTAGTTTTTGTGACCAGTCCGAAAATGCCGCTCCACATTTCCCTTCTTCGGAATAGCAATGGTAGACTGGCAGATGAGGCAAACGCACTTCGAATATGACATTGTGAAAAAAAAGTCCTTCTAGCTTCTTACTTGGTCCAGTTCCCCCACTCATTTTTATACCCTTTTTTTAAGTTTAGAACAAAAATTATTGGAGGCTAACTAGGCAACTCGGTAGCTTGCCAGTTTTGGCGCACTTGGCGCTACTTGTACACGCATGCGTGGTGACCCATGTGTCAGAAAAGATCAGCTGTCAGACTTGCTGCCCTGTATGCCAATCAAGTGACGAATTTCATAGTGAGGATGGATGACAGCATGACATCTATTATTTTTAATGTCATGCGATCTACCCACACTACCTTTGCGATCGACCGGTAGATCGCGATCGACGTATTGGACACCCCTGTGTTAGAGATTCAATTTATTCATTATAGTATTCAACTCAACATTTCAGATGAGCTTAACAACCGTAACATTTATTTCAAGCAGCCATCTCAACCCACACAGTAGTGTGGGGACTGCTTGGTTTGATGACATTAGTTTTCAGCCTCTATTAAGTATTGAAATTACCTTTCCCATTTGTGGTAAAATATTGTACAGAAATGTCAAAACAGTGTTGTTAGTTTAATTTGACATCTTGAACTAATTGTTCAGTGGGGTTTCTCACCAACTAAGTCTATACAGCATTTGAATATCTACATTCTTGTTTGTAAGCAGTGTGAGGAACCTACAAGACACAACTACTCACTGTGAGGCGAGTCGTGGTCTGCGTAGACTCATGCTGTAGCTCCTCTTCCAGGTCTTCTTGCCTTGCCGGTTCCTGACTCCATCCTCCTGGTCCATCATCTGCTCCAGCAGTGTCTGGTCATCAGCATTGAGGGGAGCCACACTGATGTCTCTAACGGCCCTGAACTCACCACAGTTATTTAGATGTTCGTTCTCCAGTCGAAAGAAGTTCCACACAAAACGCCTGAGGAGAAAACTGCCTGTAAGTAGCCAGTTTGCCTGCGTGCTCTTAATCATTCATGTTAATGCTCTGAGTTTAGCAAATGTCCACACCTTCATCCAGACACTTCTAATTCAACATAATCTCAACATTAGTAGTTGACAGCTTGTCCATTATTAATCTATTGGCCCAATTACAGAAAGTTAATTGCCAACAATTGTATTATTGTTGTAATGATAATAAATAATTATTATGATATTGTTCAAGCAAAAAGATTATCATATGCTTTTTAAATTTCTTTCATTGACATTTTAGTAAATTACTGATTGCGCATACCTAAAGACCTCCAATGGGGCCAGTACAGTAGCCAGTATGTCGGAGATGCCAGGAACACTAGAGAATGTGCTGATGGAGACTGTTAAAGTCCATGAGAAACGCAACAGCACGTCCTCCACTATGGCGCTGTAGTAATAGGCCTGAGAGAGACGGAGAACAGGAAGAAAACAACAGGTATATATTGATACTGAAAGCAGCAAATTAGTGTTTAAAGCTACACCCTCAAAAAGCTTTAAGGAATCTCCCTGTGTGGAGAAATACCTTATGTGGGTACACTATCTCCTCTCTCAGAAAGGTGTTCTCTCCCGCATTGCGGTCAAACAGGCCCCAATCCATCTTCAGATCCCAGATCAGTGTGTAGCATGAGCTAATTACTGAACAGCAGATAAACAAGTAGAAAAAGATCTGGGTGTCAGCGTGGCCTTCAGCTGAGGAAGGAGAAGGACAAAAAGAGACAGAGTGAGGTTAACCAGCTTGTACAGCAGCAGACTGAGAAAATGTGCATTATTGTTTTCCAATAACCAAGAAATCTCTTTTTTCAATTCATGCAAACCACGTGCAACACCATAAAATCTCAGCTCTATCAAATATTGTCACTTTACTTTGGTATGATATGCAACAGGAAAACATTAAGAACCAAATAGAAGCACTGAAGCCTTACTGGAAACACTGGTCAAATCCGTTTAGTCTGTTGTCATATAGCACTCTAACTAGATGCTGGAATTTTTTAATTACAGATACAAGATACAACTGAGATTGAAGCTGAAATTCTACAATAGGAATTTCACAGGGCAACAGACAAACAGGGAGGAACAGAAGATCACATAACATAAGAAGACCTTACTAAATTATGGAAAATGATATTGTGTACCTTTATGGGTCTTGTATAGGGCAGCAAAGGTGACGACAAAGAAGGAAGTTGAGTATTTCCCAGCGTTAACCAGGTGAGGAAAGGCCCTTTTGGTGTCACGGTAACGTCGTAGACACTGGATGAACCGGAACCAAGCAGGAAGACATTGGATGACCGCACGGACACCATAAGAGTAGGAGTTACACATGTCTATACCTGCAAAACATAACATTCAATGAGTTTAGTCAGGATAAAGTAGGATGGGTCCACCATCACTAGATCAGTGATTCTCTTAAAGACATAAAACTATGTTACTTTTTTTCTTGGGATGCTGGGAATGATTTGCTTTAAGCTTTCATGCTAACACACGTTTAATATCCAGAAGCAAAGTGTAGCTGTAATTAGTTTTATATTCTCCTTTTGTGGCACCTTCACTGCTGATGAGTCCATAATGATTTTTCCAGTCCAGTTCAAAACTGTAGAAACAGATCATGTACTCCAGATCCATCAGAACTACTACCAGAGAGTTCAACTGGTCGGCGAGCCAGAAGTCTGCAAAGCCAACACAGTGAAATGGAGCCGTCACCACTCGAAACTATGAAGGAAGACAGAGATGGGTTAAATTACATATTTGTGATTTGTAATCAGCATTTCTAGTACTTTCAAAGGAAAAATGTGAAGATTTTCTCAGGAGTGTTAGTAACAAGTGCTGTCAGCATTTAACTCTAGGCTCTGGCACATTTTACAGAACAAATTCTTAGAAGATTAGTGACACTTTAATCAAAGAAACACAGGCACATAAAAAACTGTCTAGAATGACCATATTGCAGCCCAATGTCCCCACCAAACAGTTAAGTTCCAGTTTACACTAGTAGTCAGTTCCAACCTCAGTAACTTTTATGGACAAAATGTATTATTTTTTTCACGTTTAACTTGCTTGCATCTGTGTGAGCTACAAAGACCATAACAATTAAATTAAAAAGCATGTAAAAACATTACGGCTGTATACTTTTAACTGAGTCATATTACCAGGAGTTTGAGCAACCAGAAGCGAGACTTGTAATAGCAGGTCTTAAAGGGGTTTATGAGGAAGAGGAGGAAGAAGCCGTAGAGAGCCAGAGGGTTGGCTTGCATTGGTACCAGGATACTGCCACTGAAGAGACAGGACAGGAGGCTGACACACCACAGTACCCCCAACAGACCTGCAATCTGTACAGCACACAAGCACAGACAGATTCAGTTGCAATATTTATCAGAATCATGGTGAAGCAGAGAGGTATTACATGAATATCCAGCATATTAACTTGCATAAAAAGTGAATTAACATGATTAACTTTGTAACATTAAGTAGGTGTGTGTGTGCATGCACTCAGACCTCAAACAGATGCTGGTGGGACAGGTTGTTTCTGGGGTTGAGTTCAAATATGAGCACATGGTTAACGCCTGCCTGCCTCCAACCGTACGTGTTGATGCCTGAAAGATACAGAAGGTCAGACAGATGGCTGTTTCAGTGTGATGACAAACACTAAAACTATTAGAGCACAGCTAAGTTTGTTTCCCAGGAATGAGGAATATCCTAGTCCTGAACTGAATGAGTGAAAACTAAGCAAAGGAGTGTGTGTACCTAACAGGAAGAGGAATTCTATTAACAGGAAGCCTCCTCTGTAGATCCTGACCATAGGCCAGACATTATCACCAGAAATGATCACAGCTCCTAAAAAAGAGAGCGAGATGAAAACATTTACTATTACTCAAGGTCAACTTAAAAACTATACAAGGTAAAGTTTCCAAAAAGAACTGATAGGTAAATGTTGACATTGTTATATTATACTCGATGATGTAATGTAATAATTTCACTGCTGTTACTTTGCAATTTCACAAAATAAATGACCTTACTTTACAAGCATTAAGTGATCTGCCTGATAAACCAGGCCATGAGGTTCTAGCATCATACTGCTTTTGTAAGTGGCATTAAACAGAAAAGTTACTTGGCCATTAACAGGTCCAAACCTTTAAATCTCAAAGAATTATTAGATCCTTACAATGTGTGTGTGTTACCTGTAATGACCACAGTTACTACTAAGACGAGGAACACTCCACAGTAAAGCCCGACTCTAAACGTGGTCCACGCAGGAGCAGGCTGCAGGTAGAGAAAAACAGTAGAATGATAGAGGAACAGGCCCAGCAGCCCACAAACAATATGCAATAAAAACTAGCAAACTAATAATGAACTTGCTATTAAAACTTATTTAATGTAGATGACATGACCAGAAAAGTAACAGTAGGAAAATTAGTGTGTATAAAGACAATTCAATGTCTTCTTGTTCTCCTTTCTTGTTACATTTATTAAGTGTATTTTGCTTTGCCAACAAACAGTGAGGTCAGTGTCCCCTTCAAACCACACACAGAGCATTTGGTCAGTTACTTTGGTTGAAAGTTGTGACTTTGTACAGTAAAGTTACAACAGTACATCTTTAGTTATCTAATTATTCACAGCAGCAGTGCACATCCCAACAGAGGGTGTTCATTTCTGGGTTTGTGTGTCTGACCTGTGCAGCTCCCAGAGGAGGTACTCTCAGCCTCTTCATGGCTTTCTGCCTGTCACCACCTTCCAACTCTGTTGTAACCAATGCCTGAAAGACACAAAGAGATTTTTACATTTACAACTTCTTACATGTGCTTGAGACAATTCCTAGTTTGCATAAGTGTGGCAAACTGAGACTGCATTAGTCATTAAAATGTATCTTTTGTTGAACTTTGTTTAATTTATTCATTCAGAAAGTTTGTAAATTTTGCTAATACGCCTAACTTGCACTGGTGTGTGTGTGTGTACCTCAGTCTCAGATATGAGCTGTGTGATTTTCTTGCATGTGTAAAATGGAGCCACTTCAACATGGGCCACCCTCCAGTCTGCTCCCCGCGACGTCTCCAAAATCTTGTCATGTTTCTTTAGGATCTTCCTGAAACCTGTGAAGTTCAGGTTCTACAGAGAGGGAAAGAAGAATCAGAGCTGTCACAGGCAGCTGATCACACACACCTGATGAAGGATGGGAAACTCTAAATGAGCTAAAGAGGAAACGGAGGTCAAAAAAAGGGTTTTGCATGTGGTCCAGTTTTCAGTAAGTTAGAGAAAATACAGATTTGATGTATAGTACATAGCCGTAAGAAAAAGTAAGTCAACTATTTGCAAATTACTGGCTTTTTGCATAAACTTATCATGAAATGTGATCTGATTTTTAGCAAAGACAAAGACAGTATTTCTAAGCTGACAAAGCACAAACAGTCGTAATCTTCTATGTCTCTATTGAGCGCACTCATTTAACACAAAGGAATGGTGGAAAATGTAAATAAAACACTAGACTTCTGGTGGTTCGATTCCCGGCTTCTCCTGTCATGTCGAAGTGTCCTTGGGCAAGACACTGAACCTCAAGTTGACCCCGATGAGTCAGGTCAGCTGCATAGCAGCTCTGCCATCAGTGTGTGTGTGTGTGTGTGTGTGTGTGTGTGTGTGCTTGTGTGAGCAAATGAGTGAATGAGAAGCAGTGTCAAAGCTCTTTGAGTACCCATGAGGTAGAAAAGCGCTATATCAGTGCAGACTATTTACCATTTATATCCCATTGCTGAGGATTCTAACCATTATTAGTTCAAGCGATTTAAAAAAAAAAGTATTTATCAGGACTTCAAGAGAGTTAACAGAATCTAATGTATGAATAATACATGAGTTTGGTTGACTCCATTTTCAGTCAAATAAATTAATAAAATAATTGAATTGACTGAAATGTTAATTTACATGTGGAGGAGACATCTATGTGTGAGTGTGCACCTGATAGTTCTGCAGCAGTATGAGGCTGAGGTAGAACTCTGAGAAGGCCAGCTGCAGGTCCTTTATGTTTCTGTGTTTGCATCGCTCCTGCTGTGACAGGGCGAACACTGTTTTCCTCCTCCTCAGGCCCAGGCCGTTAGCCGCGCTCTCTCTCTGGGCGTCCAGAGAGGACTGCAGCTCGTTCTGCAGCGTGGCAAATCGTCGTTGTGCCTCAGCCAGCTTTTCTAGAGGGAGAGCAGGAAAAACAGGAAGACAATTTCAAGGACAGAAAGCCACTGCTGGATAACAGCCAAGCCAGAGCTATATTTAAACATATGACTGTGTGTGTTTAGAGTGGTGGTAGCTGTAGTCGTTACCAGAGTAGAAGGTGTTGATCTTGGCCAGCTCTTTTTCACATGTCTGGAAGAACTTCTCCTCAAACTTGGCGTAATACCTTTTAACTGTATCTTCATCTGTGACTAGAAGAAGAGATGCACTGTTATATTTGTGAACCTTCGAGAAAGGTGACAATTACTAGTCTGAGAGAACTAATTAAACCCTAATTCACCTGAATGTAGATCAGAAAATAACATGAGACCAGAGGGGAAAGACAAAGAGAGTGTGTAAATGTAACATCCTGTTCTGACCAGCAGATGGAGCAGTGAGACAGCAACAGGATGTCCACATTACAGAGGTCATGAAATTTTCGGTAGTTGTGTAGTGCAGGCTAACATTGTTCATCTCACACACTGCAACTTGAAATATGATATTTTTTTGTAGAACCTATGTAATGAGGCATCTAGTGAAAATGTAAGTTTCATTCAGTTTAAAATTAAATCCAAAAATACATTTTTAACAGAGGAGAGAAGAAGGAGAAAGTTTACCTTGACAAACAGTAAATCAAGCTATTCTTTCTTTTAGTGATGTGATATGAAGAAGGCTTTCTACCTTTAACTGTCATAGAATGTGACTAAAGTCAATACAATTGTAGGCACCACTGTAAGAGTCAACACATATACAGACAATAAATAAGGGCAGACATACTGAAAGCTAAAACAACAAACACTTTAAGCTACAGTTCAGGTTCAGGAAGCAGACATCGTCTCTACTTTTAAGACTAGGCTTAAAGCTTTCCTAGTCAGAGCTGGTTCAGGTGCTTCTTCCTCTCTGTACCTTTGTGCAGGTATCCCCAGGCTCAGAGCTGTTTGTTTCCAGTGTGCAGTTGCTGGCCCAACAAACCTGCCCAGTGTTTTGTCTCCTGCTTGTTGTTCTTAATGTTCTTGCCTCTCTTTCCACTCTCCCAAACCCGTTGAGGCAGATTGCAGCCCACCCTGAGCCTGGTTCTGCACAAGGAGTTTTTCCTCTCCATTGTGTACTAGTGCTGCTAAAGTGCCATTTGTTGGGTTTTCATTTAGCGTTACAATGAAGACGTACAGTATAAGAGCATAAGAAACACTACAAGGAATTAAGTAATGAATTCGTAGCTACACCCCTAGTAATTATTGTTATCACTAAAGCCTGTGGTTTTTCTATTGTTAGAAACACAGATGACCTACAGTCTGTACTGGCCCCAAACACCTCACACAGAGCATCAGTGCTGTTGCTGGCGATTTTCATAGGCAAATGTTAGGTCCATTTGTGACAAGAACAGGGGAAATATGTAATTTTTGGGAGTTTGTATGAGCCTAACAAAATATTTTTTTAAATTATAAATAAAATGTTTTATTTATTTCATAAACTGTCCACAGTAGACCTAAAAAAGTCCTTGTCCTGAAACTGCTTTCACAATTTCAAATAGCAGTTAACATTTAATTTATTCAGTGTTGTCACTTTAATTTTTAATATACTCTAAAGACCTCTCATGACTTCCGTTTGTGTTCTATGACCTGTGCAGCTGGGTTAGGTTATAGTAAGTTTGATAATATTTTATATTTTAAAGATATTGTTATTGCTGTCGTCACAACATTCTAAAGGCAAGGCAAGACACAAGTTGTGTGGAAGCAGTGGGAACGTTGTGAGGAACAAACACAAGATGGAACTCACTACAACACAAAACTAGTACAACACACTGGCACACTTGCAGAACTAATGCATTTATTCAGGGACAAACTGAGAAATGACACAACAACACATACTTACCTGGTCCAAAACCAGATAAAGAAATACAGAAACATGATTGCAAGCTGTGATGATAGAACACTAATAGTTCATGGTGACTTCTCTGAGGCATGGAAGTGTAAATATAGTGCAGAATGCCACTACGGACAAAATCTTCCACTGATTAATCTCCACACTGGTATGTACTACACCAAACACAAGAAGGGAGGATTCTGCACAATCTCTGAATCTAAACGTCAGGATGCAGCTGCTATCTGGAGCTATATGGACCCAGTCCTTAGAGATATAACTGCAAAATTTACAAATATTGATGCAGTTCATTTTTGGTCTCATGGTCTAAGCAAACAATGCAAAAACAGGAAAAACTTCTCCCTCCTCTGTGCTGCAATGAATTTTTTTCAGATATCACATGGCAAAGAAGCACCTGATGGCATTGGGGCAATTGTGAAACGGACTGTTGACAACCTCATCCTGAGAGGACATGACGTTGTGGATGGCAAAATATTCCATGACAAGGTGTCCAGTAATATGAATACTTTCACATTATATTACACGACTGAAGCACACTTTCAGATATATGATACACGCCTTATTCATCCATTCAGATCTGTCCCAGGAACCAGGAAGATCCACTAAGTTATACCAAGAGGGCACAGCATTTACTGCTCTGACATGTGTCAGTGTTTCAGCCCATTAATTTACCTTTTAGATGGTTACACTCCACAGTCTGATAAGAGTAAGTTCATCTGCCAAAGAAGAAAAGGCAAGTTGTTTGGCTTTGCCCATAGAGGAAATGGAACATTACCCTGTCAGGGGACCAGAAGGAATAACCAAGGTTACTCCAAGCAACATACAAAGTGAAGACTGGCTTGCTGTTTTGTATGATGAATACTGGTGGCTAGCAAAGAGTATCACAGTTGATGAAGAACACCAATACATTTAAGTTGAGTTCTATTATCCACATGGGCCAAAATCACGTAAAAACGTGATATCTGCTTCATACCATTTGAAAATATCTTGGTAAAACTGACAGGACCATCATAACCAGTTCATGCAAGTCAAACCAGAGATATCCACTATATGTCTGCTGATGCCATAGACCTCACTGAGGAGGAGCATGTTTTGCCTGATTTGTAGTTGCTTCAGGATATACACAAAAAGCAGTCCTCTATACTAAATCTTTTGCAGCTCGGAGGTAGTAAGGTATTAAGATTAAGATTAAGATTAAGATTAACAGTAAATGACTTTGCCATCAACTTCCCAACGAATGAAATGTTTAAATATAATAGGCAGGCTGTGTGTGTGTGTCTGTGTCATCCTTGTTTAATGGAAAAAAAAGATTTTGAGTTGTTACTTGTTTTTCTAGGTATGATGCATTTCCATTGTTCTGTTTTTTCAATTGAGCTTATCAGTTACACCAGTAAATTGAGTGGTAATGTCAATAGGTTAATAGGTTACCACATTGTTTTTCAAAACATAAAATTGGTTCCCTGGTCCCATGGTTTTACAAATGTGAAAGTTAGAGTTTAGTTAGAGTTAGAGTTTAATGCTAAAACCTCTCTACATAAAAAAAGATGTGAAAGTATATTACAATGTGGTAAATGGTGTGTTAATATTTAGAGTGCAATTTTATAGTTTGAAATTTTGAAACTTTCGATATTTTTTCCAAAGATCTCTTCTCTTGCAACTCATGTCATAACCATCAGATTTGTGTCACCACCATCAATGTCTTGTCAACTCCGTCAGATAAGACGTTTTGGTGTTTGTGTGTTTATTTTGTAGTACTATATCTGCCCAACTGTGTATTTCTAAGTAGTAAATATTATAATTTTTAACATTAAGGGAAAGTATATTTATATGGTTATTGCTTTACAGTTTCTAGTTAAAAAACAATGGATTTAGCCATTTAGCCTAGAGGAAACCATTTAATATGCTTAAAATGCTTATTAAAAGCTATTGTTTTTGAATTTTGAAGCAATTATATAATATTTATAAAAAATACAGTTGGTTATTAGGGGTTAAATCTGTTTTCAAAGAAGGACATCATATTTGAAAACATCTTTTTATGCCTGACGGTGTTGACAAAAAACCTGTTCTTCCTGGGAGGTTGTTCCAAATCAAGGTTTGATAACACACACCTGCTTTTCAACAATATATGTTCAGTTTTGTCCCAGTTCTCAAGAATGACTGATTTAAATAATTCAGTTCAAAGCCAAAACAAGAATATTATTATTACTACTACAATTTGAATAAATATTTTCCTAACAGTTGATGTTAAAGTGAGTTGGCTCAGAAAATGGTTGACTCCTGTTCCTGCCACAGAGTAAAATGTTTTTTAGTTTTACCAGAAAAGCGTCCTGTAATTTTCATTATTTTCTGAACTCACGGACAGATTACAGTAACCTTTAATTGAACAGTGGACCTGTTTGTCCAACCACTAACTTGTACCCACTGTCACGTCACCGGCTAAACAACAATGAACGAGCAGGTGGTTTTGAGCCAGACTCTGCAGACTCAGTGATTCACTGTGTTTCAGACTGGCTGCTTTTAGACAAGACGCCAAATTAACTAAATTGAGAGTCCCAAACACTCCCTCCACCTCTCACTCTCCCACCAGCACACAAACATACAGCCACCACCACAGTCAGACTACCATAATCTCCTTATCCCCTTTTGGCCTTATTCTGCTCTTTTCTCTCTCAGTGTGAATCTTAGCTCATGTCATCATGATTATTATCATGATGACATGTCTGTCTCTCATAGATAAGCTATACTTTCCATTTGATAATTGATGTTTTTTAGCTTTATTTTTCAGCAACTCCCTGTTTTACTCTCATGGTTACACATATTCACAGCTGGAAGTAACCCAGGGCTTAGGACTTGGTGTCTTGCTCAAAGGCACTTAACAGCAGTCAGACAAGCACATTATACAGTATGTTTTACAAGTATTGGAACAGTAAGGCCATGTAATTTGTGTCCAAAGACATTTGGGTTTAAGATAAAGATTAAGATGAAAGTTCAGACGATCACCAGAATTTTAAATGAGAAAAAGTTTTGGAACTTTTGAAGGGTGTTTCCTGTTATCCAGGTGTACCCTTGTTTGTACCTTTAGCCTCCTGTTTTCCACCTGTGAAGACTGCAAACAATCAGGGGAACTGCAAAAACACTTGACATCGACAATACAACAATTCAGAATGTTCTGAAAAAGAAACAAAACACTGGTGTACTGAGCGACATACACAGAATGGTTTGAACAAGGAAAACAACAACAGCTGATGACAGAAGCATTGTGAGAGTTGTAGAGAAAAACAAACAATGTTGGCCGGAGCAGAGCAGGGGTGAAACTACAACAGTCCACCATTCAAAGAGGCCATACCACACGATGCAGGCAGAATGAACTATGGAGGTACTAAGAAACAGAAGCATTTTGTCCACAAAAAGATCAATCCATCCAACCATCCATCCATTTTCTATACCGCTTAGTCCCCGTAGGGGTCACGGGTGTGCTGGAGTCTATCCCAGCTGTCATACAGGCGAGAGGCAGGGTACACCCTGGACAGGTCGCCAGTCTATTGCAGGGCCACATATAGACAAACAACCATTCACACTCTCACTCACACCTACAGGCAATTTAGAGTCCCCAGTTAACCTGACTGCATGTCTTTGGACTGTGGGAAGAAGCCGGAGTACACAAAAAGATGCAACATAAATATTTGGGAATAGCATCCTTTAGTAAGGCTATTGTCTGAAACAGACTCAACTCAACATAGGACTTCATTCGAATGAAAAATGGGAGGCAGGTTATCATCACCACCATCAACTGAACTGCAATGATCCTGCTACTCACTCAAAATTGAGGTGATCGCAAACAAAAGGTGCCTTGTTCTATGTTGTTTGATACTGTAAATACAAACTTAATTAATTAATAATAATTAATTTAATCCATGTTGCAATAAGGCTGTAATATTACAAAATTTGAAAATGAAAAAGTGATGTGAATATTTTCTGGAAGCCTTGTACCAGGAAATAAAAGCTTTTATCTCACAAATGACACACACAATGAACTGCCATTGCTGCTCCAGAAATTATAGAGGGCAATAAGCTGCTCACAGCATTAAACATATGCTCAAGAACAGTCTCTTTACAAAACATGCTTCGAGACTTCTGCAGAGAGTGTTTCTAGTGGATATTGTTCACAGTGGCATCTGTGGATAATTGTATTTGGATAAACAAGAAGCTGGTGGGAGTTTTTAAATTAAATTTGTCAACTGCAGCCTCTACAGAAATGTTCATTTTTAGTTCAGATTCAATTCAGTTTTGATTAACTTATTGTTCTACAGTTATGTGCACAAAACACAGTTGCAGACTCCAAAGTGGGCAACAACCATAAGTTAGAGAAAAACCAGAGTTAACCCTCACATTTTGCACTTTTACTCACACAGATGCATTTCAAATACAAATCAATGTACTCAATGACTTAAAAAAATCTACATTGTATAAGTTACTGTACACCAATGCCACAAACACATCTACAGAGAAACATAGACCAGTTTCATGTCGTGTTATGTTGTATATTTTCTCAAAGCATTTTCCCTACATTTTATACCAGTATTTCACTAACAACAGTAAAACCAATTCTGCTCACATTTATCAATACTGATCATCACTTGATAGTGAAAGTTTCAATCTAACAAGAAGGAAGTCCAGTTGCCATGATTCAACTTTAAAATCCACTTTGTGATGTTTTTCACTAAATATGGAGGAATCGTTAATGGAATTTTGTGACCAATTTGTCTGTCAGTTCTTTTGAAAGCAATAACTGTATCAGCTGCTGTGTTCAGCAAAATTTTGTAAGTCGGTTTAATCAGTTTCTAGCTTCAGTCAGTCACATGAAGGAGGTCAGGAGACAGGCCATAGTACAAGGTGGGTAAGTGGAATGGTAGATGGTTAGAGGGACTAATTTAACAAGTCTCCCTTTCCTGATGTTTCTGTTTCTCCTTAATCTGCCTGCTTTTACTATTTAGACTACTAAAAGTGTTTTATGCAGGTTACCAAATAACTGTTTAATTATGCTTCACTGCTAGGAGCTTAAAGCAGGAAGCTCAAGTGTCTTCCAAAAACAGTTAGTTTAACAATTGACAAGTACAGCTGATTATTTACAGTAAAAGTTCCACCAACACACAGCTGCTAAAGACAAAGTTCCTTTCTAGTGGAAAGCAGGGGTTTACAGGACTCTTACTAACTACTGTACACATCATTAATCATTTTCCAGCTGTTACTCTTAGTGGTACAGTACCACTGAGTCAAAGACAAGCCACGGAAAAATACTTAAAATAAACTAAAACAAAGGGGAAAAAAGAAGAAAAATTACATTTGGGTCATTATTTATTAGTCATAAATTGAGAATGGAATATCTTGTGAATCACATCATCACATAGAACTATATATAGGCATGTGTCAGACACACAAGTCAAGCTGCCAATTAGTCAGTGATCCATATCTACAATATCTCATATCTCAATATCAAATATGTCATTCACCAGAACATAGGCTAAAATGGTTCAAATGCACAGACTTTTTTTCCAACCATTTCCAGTGTGAAATGGGAGCCATTGTATGTTTTTTGTTTGAATACAAACACAAGGAAACATGTTCCATAAGCTGCCCTAGGATCATTTTCCAGGGAAAATCTCACATATCCTCACCAAATCCTGCCTGTCAGCCTACGGCGGGCTGTTGGTGAGTGTCTGACATTCTTTTTGAGGCGCTACTACGACCAGACTGCACCACATGTGTTGCGTTTACTTCAGAAGATTTTTGTTTACAAAGAATACGGAGAGGAGAGAAGCCTGTTCATAACTCCAACAAACAACAACGTTACCAGTCCATTAAATACATTTTGATTTTTATCTGTTTGATCATGAAAATTAGGTTAGTAATTTTTAAAGAACACACAATTCTGGTAATGCATTGTAACCTAGCTCTATGAGTAGAGTAGCACTGGAAAACAGGCTGCGTTTCGACTGTGTTTCAACTATGTTTACTTGATATATACAAGTTATCTCCATTTTCTGTAGAAATATTTTGGTTCGTTGCTTACTGTGGAAGTGTTTTAGGTGTGTAGACCTGAAAAAGAAGGCCTTCATATGAAAAAATACACTTATTGTCATATTTACATGTTTACATCTTCTTACTTTATTATATTAGCATGCTACCATTTCCTAAATAGCACTGAACTCTTAAGTACAACAGAAGCTCAGAACAATTAGTTTTGTATGGACTAGGTCAAGGTTTGTGCAAATTGAAATTTTAATCTGGTGATTAAATTCACTTTGATCACCAGTCAGTACTATTCCCCCTCTAGCTGCAGTACATGTACAGTTCCACTGACATAGACACACATGACCAATAATGGGAATAAAGTGATGGCACTGAAAACACTGACCATGTGACAAAACACCCTGACCTTTCCTTTGTTTTACACTAGTTTATCTTTATCTCTGCTACCATGGAAAAGTTTGAGTGGAAGCATAGTCTACACAGTCACAGGATGGCAGCTATTGGTCAGTTTAACTGGAAAACACTGACTAAAAATGGGGCCTTTAAGTGGCCAAACTGCATTTAGTCAAAATAAGATCAAAGGAAAGATACAAGGGAAAAACACATTGTGCTAGTCACGCTGTTTTGTATCACTTTGGAGTGTGCAGCACAGTGGCACAAAGAGGCCTATCATTACATGATGAAAAATAAGGCCTCTGATAACTGGGTTTAAAACATTTTAAGACTCTCTGAGCCCTTAAATTTTGGTCATACTGTGGCTTTTGTTAGTGTATTTTTACAAAGACACATAATTAAGCAATAATGCAGGATGAGGTAGCTCCATATCCACACATTGTGAATAAAAGACTTTCCTTCACAAGTGAGACAAATGAGAAACTGTCCTGTTGCCTTATACTACATGAGTTTGCAAAATCATATTTTGTTTTCATTACTAATGTCTGGTAATTATATGCAATCCCTGCATCACATTTTATAAATAAATAAATAAATGAATAATAATAATGAAATACTATGGCAACTAAAAAGTGGAACTCTGTTACCAGACCTTGTTAATCCTATAAAGGATTCAGAGATCACTCTGTTTTATCACTACTATTGCTAAGGTTCTGAAATTACACAAGTTGAACCAAAACGAGTTGAAACGTGCATTTCATTATGACACATAAGTCATGTTGAGCAAGTTTCAAGTCTCTGCAAGTTGACTGTCAGAGCATCATTTAATGAAAATGAAGCTAATCTGCCCAATTTTTCTGTTGTTTGAAACCCAAGCAGAAGTAGCTGCCAGTAGAGCAAAATGTAAGCACGTACACTTATTCTGGGATTATTGGCTCTTTAAGTAATTAAAAGAATACAAGGTTCCTGCTAACGTCCCTGTTTCTAGAACTACCAGCCTCAACAGGCCATCAGCCACTTAATAAGCGACCAGACCTCATCTGTGTGTGTGTTTGTGTGTATGTCTGTGATACCTTCAATAGATGGGGCCTGGTCCTGAGCAGCATACAGCATCTCTTTGAAGGCCTGCAAGAGAGAAACACTATTAAACACAGTGTAAGAGATTATCTTGTGAAGTTTATTACACAGAATTGTGTAGTATTGCAGTTATGTATGGTATAAATTGGCTTTTGTTAGGTTCCTGAAATAAGATCAGAAAATTTCAAGTTCTATTCTACGACATAAAATTTGCCCAAATACACCCCACTCATGATATTTTAAAACAAGTTGTTGAGTTGTCTCTCTAATCTAGTAAAACTCAAAAAGAGAGTCTGGTGTTTTCTCTACATCTTCCTTTCAGTGAATTACTGAAGACTTCAACTTCAAAACTGGCTGCTTTCTGTATTAATATTTACACCAGGCCATACTTTGTTATGTTGTCATGATAATTATTACATGCTTTCAAGGCTGAAAGTTCAAACAAAACAGTCAATCAGTCAAGTGGTTAAATAAAAATAGTCACTGATATCAATTTATACCTTCTGTATCATAACATATGGAACTGGCCCACAGGAAAGAACAGTTCATGGTTAATCACTCTAAAATTGTGTCATACTTATAAGATAAGTCATAGTTATAAGGAGAGAAGAGATAAGGAACTTCAAAAATAATCACATAGTAAAACACAACATTGATAGGAAAAAAAGAAATCGCAAAATGGTTCAGCCTTTCGATGCAGAGTTTATGCTGACACTCACTTTCCATCATGACCTGCAATGGTAATTCTGCAGTGTATACTGCAGTTTGTCTCTGCTGTGGAGAGGGCGACTAGACCACAGTCATTCAGTCTTAGTGAGTGACCAGGACAGTCGCCTTCTTTCATTTGCTTTTGCGCAAGGGTCAGATAGTAGAGTGGTCATTCAGTCAGTGTTTCAGAATGCCAGTGGAGCACAGGACAACAATGGCTGCACTGTGTGCCAGCCTGCCTGCCAGCCAGTCAAAGAGCGGCACACCAACTGCAGCGAACAGCAGAGCAAGTCAAGGTCATGTTATAGACCACACAGCAAAGCTAAGCTCCACAGGCACTGAACACAGGAAGATAACTCCCATCCTCCTCCGCACCTTGACTGCTAGATATATATTAATGCTCCCAAATTAATATTATTAGTATGAAGTCATTTGTCACCAAAAATTAAAATTAGCCAAGTTACTGCTGTTCTGATACATCTGAGATAAACGCGACAAGGCAGACAGAAAGCTGCAGTTATATAACTAGAAGGTGCTATAGGGTTGCGTGTATGTGTTTTCACAGACTGCAGGTGGGGAAGATAGAGTTTTCGTATGTACTGTAAAGATCGATCTACTGTTGTGAGCCCCATTTATTTTAGCCCAACATTCCCAACAGCTCTGGTGCTCTCACTGTATTTTCCTTCACCATGAAGAAAAACAGCTTCTTTACACACAAATGCAAACATACGCATGAACAGTGTAGAAACCAATCACATGTCAGGCCTCCTGTTTCTTACTAATACAATATCCCACAGGGCCCCAATGTTCAAGCCACATTACCCAACATGCTGTGTGGGAAACTGAAGCTAGCGAGACCAGAAATTACATAAACAGTGTGTTAATACTGTGGCACTACATGAATATCATCACTTCTATGTAAATGTCCTTGAAGATCTCAACTATGAATTATTAGGATTAAAATTGGGGTTGGATACATGATGTTACTGACAATGTGCGAAGACGCAGTGTGAAGTTGGATGCTGAAAGTTCTCATCTACAAGCTGTAGATAATGACCAGTAATCGCATCAGTTGGACCAGCTACAAAAAGAAACACCTGGCCGTTGTCTGGTTAAGAAGCTGTGTGGATACATTTGCTCTCAAGTCAAATTTTCTTTTAAAATACAAAAAGAGTGGCCATATGGTAATATAAAAAAGTTATTACCACAACAGCTAACAGCAGTACTGTTATAGTACCTATGGAGTTGTTAGAGGAACACTACCCATAGTAAGTAGTAAGTAAATAGGTCTAGTGTAATATATGTTATGTATTTCTATGGAAACTACTTTGTAGAATTACCTATACGCCTTGTACGCCTCTCCATTAACAAGCAACATTTATGTTGTAATTTATTTTAGTTAATAATAATGATAATACTTCTTCTACTACTACTACTACTACTACTAATAATAATAATAATAATAATAATAATAATAATAATAGTAAAAAAATACTTTATTAATTCCCTTGGGGAAATTCATACATACAAAGAAACCATAATAAGTTTAGAAATGAAGTTGTG
The DNA here is from genome assembly GCA_900302695.1 of Helostoma temminkii. Classification (NCBI taxonomy): domain Eukaryota; kingdom Metazoa; phylum Chordata; class Actinopteri; order Anabantiformes; family Helostomatidae; genus Helostoma; species Helostoma temminkii. The sequence continues at coordinate 18,874 of OMLM01010595.1, forward strand.
TAATCAAATGTAATGACACAGGGCAAAACTATTGAACACTCTAACTGAAATTTATTTAATACTTTGTACAAAAGCCTTTGTTGATAACGAACAGCTTCAAGACGCCTCCTGTTTGGAGAAACTAGTGGCATTCATTGCTCAGGTGTGATTTTGGCCTATTCTTCCCTTCTCTTCAAATCTTGAAGGCTCTGCAGGGCCTCTTCTATAAACTGAATGATATGAACTGATCTTTAGTTCTTTTTATATGTTTTTTATTGAATTCAAGTTAGGTGATTGTCTGGTTTGTCATCCTGGTAGAGATCCAGCAGATCAGGAATGTCTCTGTACACTTTTCTATTCATTCTTCCGTCAGTTATATGACGTTTGAGTTGATGTGCAGTGCCATTTGCCAGGGTGTGTATTATGGCATGCAAACAGGTTGGTTTTGGTCTCATCTGACCAGACTATACTCTCCTAGTATTTTACAGGCTTGCATAAATGTTGTGCAGCAAACTTTAAACAGCTTCAACATGCTCTTTCATTAGAAATGGATCAGCAAATACAGGCCAGAGTGGCTAAGTGTATTACTTATTGTTTTCTTGGAAACAATTGTATCTGCTAATTCCAGGTCTTTCTGAAGGTCTCCACAAGTCCTTGACTCTTGGACAACTCTTCTGATAATTCTTTTCACTCCTCTGTCAGGAATCTTGCAAGTAGCACCTAGTCGAAGCTGTTTTATGGTTAAATGATGTTCTTTCCACTTCTGGATTATGGCCCCAGCAGTGCTCACTGGAACATTTGGAAGTTTAGAAATCTCCTTCTGTAACCAATGCCATCAGTATGCTTTGTAACAAAAGGTTGTGAAAGTCTTGAGAGAGCTCTTGCTTTTACCCATCATGAGATGAGGTAATGAGACATCTTTTTACAGGCCATCAGTTGGGACTGAGCCAGCTGATATTAATTTGCTCTGACAAGAGGCAGAGTTGCATATTTTTACTGATAGATTTCAGCTGGTGTCTTGGTTTTCCATGACTTTTTGCAACTCCCTTTCTTCACATGTTCAATACTTAGTTGTTTCACATCATTACACATAACTTCATCTACGTGATTATGGTTTGAACGGTAACATGTTTAATACTTATTTTACCTGCTGTATTTTTGAAACCAGTAATAAATGTACAAATAACTGGCAGGAGTTTCATTCTATATGATAAAAATTTTAAACCCTTTCACACAATGGACACTCAGAATTTGATATTTTCCACTAAGACAACAACAAAGACATTATTGTATTGCACACCTCTAATCTATACCATTTTTAAACTGAGCTGGAGTGAGAGTTGCTAGACTGTGCATTTTTTATTTTTTTTAAAAGTCACATTTCTTCATAAACAGTATTATAAAAATATATAATTACAAGTGAAGTGGTCAGCTGAGGTAGATGGTGCGTGTGCTGCTGAAAACAGTTACCTGCATCATAGATTTTGATAAAAGCTAACAACAGGGCTTTTGCCCAAATACTGACATGCTATACTCTGATACACCAGAACTAATGTAGGTGCAACATGGAGGCTTCTCTGGCTGAGCAGCTAGAGCTATTTATGATGTTTCCAATATTCCTGACACAGGTAAAGAGAATAGTGAAAATATTTTTAAACAAGGTGCATAAAGGCTCACTGCTCTTTGCTTTTCAAGTCCACCAGACACACTGTATATTATGATGTAATATCTTCTATGGCTATCACCTCTTTGGATTTCTTTTCAGAGGGAGCCCTAATGATATTTAGGTCTGCTTTGCAGCTCCTCCTTATGTCTAAACAACACAATGTCAGATAGACCATAGCCTCTTTGAAAGTGATTCGAATTAGCTTTGATGCATGCACGCACACACGCACACGCACACGGACACACACACAGTGAATACAGACACATTTATGTGATAACTGCAAAACAGAATGTTTTCCCACACTTCTGCTGAGGCCTATAAGATGTGTGTGAAGACATGTGTGTATCCACAGTATATGTGAGGACACTGCTGGCTCACCATGTGCTAAGGCACAAGTTTCCAAAACAAAACACATGCAGCTCAACAGGAAGGAGGGCAGCTCTACTTATCCCCACAGATTATCCTACTTCTGTCCTTTCCTCCTTCACTCTGTCCTCACTCTCTCTCTCTCTCTCTTTCTTGGTCTTAGTTGAGGGCAGTTCCCTCCTCTTACAACACCTCTACCTTCATGCAGACACACGACTTGTGGCTATCACCACAGGCAGACTGTTGCATCACTATGGCTTGCCACAAATCTCCTGAATTTACCATGCGCACATATGGTGTCTTTCCCATCCCTCTCTTTGTTTACTTTATCAACTCATCCTAATGTGTTCCTTGACTCCCCACTCACTGAACATTTTCTTTTGCCTTCTTTTGTCCATCTTTTTCATCTGCTCTTTCTTGTTCCCTCTTTACCTAATCTCTTTCATACATTCCTTTCCCCTCAACCTCCACCAACAAGGAGACCACTTCATGACACCAAACTGTCAAAAGGATTATATGAGTCATAACTGGATTATGTTCTCTCTTGCATTCGTGCAGTGTAGAAACCCCAGACTTGTGGGTTTTTCCTTATCTTTTATTTCTGGCAGCTTGCACAGCTGATACACAAAATGTCGCATGAAAGTGGTGCGAAGAAGACATGAAGCAAATTGTGTTTTTAAATGCCACACAAAAAAGGGTGTTATAGTGGCAGAGTGCTTGAAAAAACCTAACAAGTGAGGTTTTAGGAGATGTTGCATGACAGTGATGTCACACTTTGTGACGCACAAATGATGCAAACTAAAAGCTAAACCAGAAGCTTCACTCAGGATTCAAATCTACAGTTCTTTGAACTATATGTGGATTCAATGGCTCCTTATTTCCTTTTGAGTTAAGTTTAATAATGCGCTTTTGAAAAGACTAGTGAAACTGTCAGAAAGCATGGATATTATTTATTTTTTACTGATAATTTGTGTATAAAAAGATCTCAGGTTAAGAGTGCGGGTACTCAATCTGTTCTTTCGCTTAGATCACGTTTTATAGTTTGAAGATAATAACTTTCTCTCTTTGAGAAAAAAAATGTGTAAATTAGTTTTCAGTAGAAATGTAATGGTTTTGAAACCAGTAGGCAGATCATCCAAAAGCAATCAGAGTCTATAGCTTTAAAGTTCCAAACTGCTAGTGGAAACTAACTCAAAAATTGAGGTGTGAAAATAACTATGGATTTAAAGAACCGTTACACTCCAGATACTCTACCTCTAGAGGTGCTGGGCTTCAACCTCAGCAACACTCCTTTCTCCACCAGCATGCCCAACACCAAATCAAGCATGCAGAGGATGTCTAGCATCTTATTAAATTCTGGGCGCTGACTACTTATTATTTGGAAATACATGAGTTTTCTGAAAAGCTGGAATGTAATGAGTAATTATCTATTGAGGTTATATGTTGCTTTCATTTCACATTAGCTCATAAACTGTACATTTTTTAATTGCATTTTTTTTATTCTGTAGGGGGTTGTGTGGGGGAAGGCTGTGCTGGATTAGGCTGCTGATTTAATAATATTTTGATTAGCAAAAGTCATAGGACCTATGACTAATGTAAAACTTAAGCTATGGGAACTCAAAAACATCCATGTATGTGTGCGTTGGTTTGTATGAAGAGCATGTGAAAGTATGTGTTCCCTCTAATACAAGTCAGGTGCTAGCCAATGCCATGAACTTCCAGTTCCAGTTTCACATCCTTTTGACGTTTTTACCTTTTTCTTCTCTCCCTTCTCTTTCTCAGTCTGTCCACTTTTTTTAACCTTGGTGATTTTCATGACATACTGTATTTTTAAAATATGTTTAATGAAGTGTTTGTGTGGAGATTATGACAATAAAACCTGAAAGACTGCCAGATTCTCCGTTCACTCTTCTGTCACCAGTTATTCTCAACTACCATCTATGGACAAGTGTATTTCTGGCGTCACTGGTTTCTGCCTGTCCACTTCCTTCCAGCTATATTTCTCTACAGTTTGCTCACTCATCTCTCTGCTCTCTCCGCCATCTCTTTTCCACTCCACCTCCTTTACTGTCACATATCCTTAGGTTTCCATCCTAATCAGATAAAAGAGCAGCAGAATCAGCAGATGCTCATGACCATAATCTGCTGCAGGCTACATTTCAGGACTAAACACGTCTTGACAGGTTGATAAGGTCTGTCCAATTCCGGGATCTCCCAAATATAGTGAAGAAATGTGGTCCCTCTACATAAATTTGGCAAATACATCAGATTGCACAGATGCATTAGTCATCTGTAAACATACTATATTATATTAAATGGTGTCAACAATCGGAGTCAACTATTGCCTTTGTTGTTTGTGTCTAGAAAGAGCTTTTAAATAAAGCTCTAACAATCAGTCGCTTCAGAAAGTATTAAGATACATACACCTCTAATGTCAAACAAAACCTTTGGCATTTATGGCTACTTAACTGTTGACTACAGTCTTGCACTGCAGTTCCAGAAGAGACATCCCTGTAATTTTTAGGGAGAGTTCTCCAAACATTGTTAGTCATACTTTATGAGTAACCAGGTGCTAACGCTGTCAAAACTGTTCATAAATGAACTTCAAATATGATATATAATATATAATAACACAATATATTTTGTCTGTAGGAAGGCAAACCAATACAAGAGACAACTACTTTAATATTTGCCTCAACATAAACATGCATTTTAAAAATAAGCTATATACCTTCACTTTCCAAAATGAAGAAAATAAGTTATTACATTTCAGTCAGTGAATGTGACTCCTGTCCATCATGTAATTCAGAGCAGAGGTCCAGAGGCAGAAAGCCAACTGTGCACAACTGTGTGTCTGTTTTGTTTTACTATTGGATTATATCATCAAATTTTCTTTATGTGTTGACAGCTCTATGATTTGAAAAATTATAATCTTTTAAAGGATGTGTCTTTATTGATCAACAATAATAACAAAGGGAAATTCAGAATACGCACTATAACTGAGTGACGCAGACCCACACTCATAAATATGAAACATGACTACACACATTTACATGTGGTCATTTCACTTTAATCCAAAGCGACTTACAAGTGAGGTACAAAGAGGCCTGGGTGCTGTGCTAGAGGCCCCTTTCTAAATGTCTGCTGACTAGGCCTGCAACACAAGTAAAAACAGAGGCTTGTTGATTCACCCGTATTTTTCTGTCAGCTTCTCTGTTCATTGGTTCAAGTGAAACCAGCTACCATCAGCAAACTAACTTCCCATGAACTATGGTTGCTGTGGCTTGGAGTTTCCACCACTGCATAAAGTTAACTCAGAAAAATATTTGGAAGATTTAAGGAAAGAAAAAAATCACCCCAAGCCATTTACGTGTAGTTGTAACTCATTTAACAGCTTTAATTCGAAGATAACTCTGTACTTATTATTAAAACAAATAACATATGGTGTTTTTGGCATCTTACTTCAGATTTGTGTTATAAACACAATCACTGAGGACTATCTGAGAATTTGCATTTCATTTTATTTTCAGCCACTGCTATTAAGTTACATTCTGTATGTTACATATTTAATATTAAATAACATAGTGACCAAAAAGATCACAGTTATCAGTATTTTTAAAATGCTCAAAAAGTATTAACACACAAACTAAAATTCATCTGTTGTTGTTGTTGTTTTCAAGTAATAACATTAATAGTTGATACTTTACTCATCCCCATGAGGAAATTCTTGTGGACAGGCAGCTACTTTTAAGGTGCCAAAGATACAGGGAGTCGCCCAATGAAAAACTGTGAAATTCTAACTCTGCAGAAAGTTAGGTCAAGGCGCATATTTTGAGGTCTGAACTGACCCATGGATTTGGAGTATTTAAAGACATTTAAAGACAAACATTTCTACTACACAATTAATCAAGAAAATAATCTTTAGATTTATTGGAAATCAAAATATGTCATTTGCAAACCTATGGTTTTAATTCCTCCTGTATTTCCAAACCTTTTCCTTCCTTCTAAACTTGCCAGTCCCACTTTGTGTGGTCAGTCTTTCTCACACCTCTGTACTAGAAGTTCTATCGTTCCTGCTACAGCCAAGCAACACATAAACATCTTGACTTTTAATGAAAAGCATCTCAGAGTCTGGCTCAGTGCTCCAGCCATTCAGTCATCCAGCCAGGTTTTTTTTAGCCTGTTGATGAGCCTGTGCAGTCAAACAGCTCACCATCAGGCATCTATATTCCTATAGTTCCTGTCTGGTAGTCACGCTAGGAATTTGTCAGGTTAAATAAAGATGCCTGAATTGTAGATTTTTTTGGGAAATGTTGCCAATGTGTCAACAAAGTCTGAATGTAGAGCTGTTTGAATCAGAATGTCAAATGCTTTTGCTGATAAAACACCAGGAGAAAATAGCACAGTGCTACATCAACACTCCGGACTGAGCATAGCCAGAGTAAATCACAGCCTAGGCCAGCATGAAAACAAAGAATGTGACGAACTTCAGCTGAGCACACATCACATCATAACACTTGAGGCCGTACATTAGTTTATTTGTCTGTCCTCCCAAGTGTCTGACCCAAACACAGCTGCCATTAAAAAACATGACATGCATGTAGCAGCCCTGGTCAGGGTGGCTGTGCAAACCTCCGTGGCCTGGGTCCCGCATCTTCACAGGACTAAAACTACCTGGGCCCAGGGCCAGGTTTACAGCTGTGAAACAACAAGCTACATCTGGTCTGTGCGAAAACCCTGCAACAGCAGGAAGAAACTGACTCCATGTGAAACTGCTGTGGAAATAAGCAACACAAACATACACAATGCAACTATTAAGTGCAATTACATTTATCCCAGTCAGTGTTGACAAGATAATATCACCTTAATACCACAGATCCACAAATGTCAGTCTGGGCAACAAAAATATTGTCAGGCTTCATAGCATGAGGGTGTTCATGTACTGCTGAACACAAAATTACAATTACTGGACTGACAACAGTAACAGTGCTACAGCTCCTTATGTTTGCATTTAGTGTTACTCAGTTAAATGACACTGTGTGTACACTTGAGGTATATACGCTACAAAGTACACACAGCTTACAATGCGGGTGTGTGTACACTATCTGCAAAAAAACAGTGTATACATAACCATGTGAGACGTGCTCTCCGACACTGTAGTGGGAGCTGTGGCCCAGTCTCCAGCAGCACACAGGGCAGTACAAGACAAAGCAGCGAAGCCAAACGTGATAATTCTGTGGTACAACTTTTCAGGTGATTGAGTACAAATTTTCTCAAACCAATATGCCAATCATCAACTTGGACCATATATCACAAGATGATGTTTCACATTTTGAAACATGTGCTGGATCCCAGATGTTTGTGGATGTCACTACAATTAACCTACAATTCACCTAACAGATTCAAAAATCTATAACAGGTTCAGCAGGAAATCACAGATGTACCAGTTCTGAACAAAATGACACAACAATGACTTTGGCCTGAATCCTGCTTAGAAACGTATTGAATACATTTCAGTATTCATATCTGATAACCTGATTGGTCTGGACTGTGGGAGGAAAATGGAGCACCAAGAAAAAAACCCACACAGGAACAGGAAGAACATGCAACTTTGCAGAGGAAGACTTTGGCTGAACCAGGAACCTTCACAAACAAAGGTGGAATATGGGTTTGTATTTTCTTCTCTACTCACCTGTCTAGAACACATTTTATTCAAACAAAGCCCAAGGTCATATCAATAGACAGAAATTTAAAAAGACAATGTCACTCAAACCCAACACACTAGTCTGCATTTTAGAAGCTTTCAAATTCACCACAGACCATGTGATTTGGTAATAACCGAAACTGATTTGTTGTTGTTTAGATCTCTGGACCTGATCCAAGCTGGAGTGAATTCCAAAAAGGTGACAGGCTGATATAACATTGACCATGACTGCTGAAGCTGGGCCACAGCAGGGAAAGACATTTGGCTCAAAGCTTAATGGAACTGTTGTGCAAAAGGAACACAGAACTAAAACAATGTATGAGAGTGTACAAAAGACTGATAGCTTCTGACCTATAGCCAGAAAGCTCAGCTCTGGTCTGACTAAATGGAAAAACAGACAGATGCATGAATGAAAAGATTCATAAATAATCTCAAGGTAAAAACGCTACTGACAGGTATTTCCAAGTCACTTAAAATAAATTCCAGATGTTCTAAATGTCATAACATTGGTGGATTTGTTTTAGTGACAAACTCAGCGACACTGTCTAACAGAATATGCTGCAGTCACACTGAGCTGCACCACTGTGTAACTATGCAGAGCACCAAGGCTCTGACTTATGAACAAGACAAATACCGCAACTACCATCGCAAAACAATCCAGAGACTACTGCTCTCAGGTATAGAGGGGTGGGGTGGTGGTGGTGGCGGTGGTGGAAGGGCAGTAACATGATAGCTGCATTCCTGCTACATTTGCCCTTACAGTACACAAACAATACTACACCTCTTGGTGCAACTTTATAGCTTATAGTTTACAGATACATAGGGTGTGACAGCAGATAATACTACACTGATATAATCCTGTCATCAGTCATAAAAAAAACAAGGCTGCATTTCTCTAATGGGAACATAAAGGTTAACTTCAGAGTAAATGCAGATGCATTCAGAATATTTAATAAAAACCAATGAACACATTTTATATCAAGCGAGGTAAAGTAGTGTTTCTAGATTAACACAATCTCTGCTTTACAATCCAAAATAATATGTTAGGGTTAGGGTGTGTAGTCCAACTTACATGGGAGTTCCTGTCAACAATTATAGGAACAGGGAGTTCACGCATATAGAAAATGATTTCACTGGGTTTTCTACCCCTGTGGAGCTCAACAGATTCAAAAAGAGATTAGAGAAATCTCCTCTGATCATCTCCTCTGAATCAGAGTGAGTTAGGCAAAAGTCAAGCATAAACACCTTGATTCCAGAGGAAACTAAGGGTGTATGATATGATAATATACGGTCACTCACTGGGCACTTTATTAGGTACAGCTGTATGGTATAATGCAATCCATTAGACCATATCTCTGTTTTTGTTGAAACGATCACAAAGGTGATAATTCTACTATATATTTATTACTGAGGTCATAGTTAGTGGTGGAGTTGTACTGGAGTGCATTACCCTGTATATTAAAAAGGGTAGCCATTAGCCAGATACAAATTCCAATTCACATCTCTCAAGAAATCATTTGTCAGTAGATGAGAGAAGCTATCACTAAACAAAGCAACAATATAACGCATAGCGCATATAGTGTGCAACTTAAGGCTGAAGGTAGAGAAAAAAAAGACTGACAGGACCCAGACAGGGACAAAGTAAAACCTGTGCCGAACATCACTCTACAATCACAAATTAAGTATGTGATGTTGCAGCTCAACAACATTGAGTGAGCTGAATATGTAACACCAATTTATTATAGTATTATAATTAGTGTGAAGAAAGGTGTCAGATTTGTAGCTGAGAATGAGACTGCCTCTCAGAATTCCACATCTAAACTCAACTAGTGCAGAGTTAAACACCTGTCTCACAGAACTGATGCTTTGTGTGACAGCCTCATTTGATGGCCAGCTTGTCCTCTGTCGCAGCTGACTGTGTACCTTTTACACTACCCAGTTTGCTATGAAGTGACAACCACACGGACACAAGTTGATTTTTACCTCTGATTTTCATTAATGTCAGTTAAGACTTCAGTAATACTTTCAGGATCAGCATCTTGGTTCTATTATATAAAAATACACATACTAGAATCCCAGTATCCCACCTAGTATTGCTTGTATTCTGTAACAGGTAGTGGCACTGATTCTTTTTTTTTAAAGGTTTTCTTAAAACATTTTAGGATTTCTTAACACTCTCAGACCTGTGTAGAATACGACAGCATAAAGATAGCTTCTGTATGCTTTACAAGTATTAATGGACCAAAGGTTGAGCTACTGTATCAGCACCTCTCTGTCACCCAGTGACCCCATCCACCCTGATGTTCAAACACCGGCAGCACAGCTGGGAGCTTGCTCAGCATTTGAGGACACACAGAGGGGTCAACGGGCACAAAGATTAGTTAACTAGCTCAGTAAATGATGACTCAGACAAATGCTTTTTGTCCCCTAAATACATTCCAAGCAGATGGAGACGGGGGCTGTGCCAACCGGTGTACAGTACACAGCAGCACAATCCAGCTTGACGTAACAGAGATCCGCAGAGCAACAAAACAAACCTGGCTAACTGTAGCTTGCTAGCTAACACTGCTGAGCTGCTGAGCTTAATGTGTTAACGTTGTACTAAGTGGTATAGCAGTTCCTCTCTTCCTGTTGTATAACAGGACAGTGAAAGACAAGGAAGCCATCTCCAGCTAATGTACAAATGGTTCTGAACATCCAGTTGGTCGCTGCCTAGTTAGCCAGTCGGCTAGCCAGAGGCTACCACAGAGAAGGTTTAACGTTACATCAAGCTAACTTACCTCATACTGGATGTACTGTTTTCTCCACTCCGGGGTGATGTGAGCTGAGAGATGCTCTGTGAATTTCATTTTGGCCGCTTGGTACTTTCCCCCTTCCCTGCTTTTATTGGAGCCAGGACCTGGTCGGTTCAGCTGAGCAGAGGGAGCTTTTCACCTTCAGTATCGTTTACTTGAAAACTCTCATCTGAAGATTAACATCGGGAAGCTCGGTGAAAGAAGGAAAGATGCCCTTTTTGTCTTTACGTTAACCTAACGTTACTCAGCTAGCTACCGGCACATATTTCTGTCGTTTTTGGCCACAGTCGACGAAGTGCTAATGGAGTCACATCTTAGCTAAATGAAAATGTTTAAATATTTTGTTGTATCTGTGTCGCCACCGTCGCAGAGGAACGTTTAGTTAGTGGTAAACAGGCTGAGAGTGTCGGCGCTAGCTGGGTCTTGCTATCTTTCCTCCTCCTCTCTGCCTGTCGCTCAGCCTCCAGTCTCCTGCAGCCTTCAGGTGCAGTCGGAAATATTCAAACTGTCCAATCAAGAGCTCACGTGGACGTGTTGGTGGGTGTAGCGAGGTGGGGACATGTTTAGCAAACGTCCTCCAGCCAGGATGGCTACACTGGTTGTTTTTAAACATAATTATAGCGCAATGAGCTGGCTGTCAGAAGACCTGAGGGACGTCATTTCAAATCCTGTCAGCCATCATTTACTCTGCTGGATTTAGTTTATGCTTTAACAAAATTAATGCTGTCCAGATGAAAAGAGAGAAACATCTGACAGAAACAACAATATGCTACCATTAAACCTTTACAGCAATAAATTATTGTCTGGTTGCTAATATAATGAGTTATTCGTGTTTTTCACAATTTCCTTTCAGTCAACAAACCTTGTCTTTAGGATACATTCCAATAACCCCTGAATGCCACATGTCTGACGTTGCCAGCCACGTTTGGGAGAAAATGACGTATATGTAGATTGTGTTTTTTAGTGTGGGGAGAATAGTGCAGAAAACTTTCCATCACATATGCTCTAGGTATTCTTCTCTGGCATTTTACCAAACATCACTGGTTGGATTCAACCAGATGTCTACTACTTTTTGCTGTTGCTATTTTTGTTTGTTTGTTTGTTTACCTCAATGGTGTCATCAAGTATGCCACAGCAATCCCTATAGATTTGAGTCATACATTGTCTTATATTACATAGTAAACAGAGCAACTGTAGCACAGCGACAGGGAGTTATTGACAGGGAGTAAAAACTGTGCCAAAACACAACTGATGACAGCAGCAAAAAATAAACAAATAAGAAAAAATACAATAAATAAACAATAATGAAAACTGAGAGGTTCATCGAGCTTCTGATGGAACATCTAAATGAATCAGGGCTGCTTGATTTGATCCCAGACAGAGACAGTAAATGTTTAAACTCTCTGTGTTCAGATGTGCAGTAGTACCCTCTTAGTCCTATGATGGAAAATGTATGTCAAAATCTGTTATTTTAAAGGGTTACCAATAATCAGAATAGCAATAATATCACATCCAGGTGTTTGAGTTGTTGTGTGCATCATTTATATTCTCTGTAAAAGGATGACCAATGTTATCTGACACTGACTGTACAGTATTGTGCAAATGTCTCATGCCTAAGTTTTGTAACTGTGGTGTAATGCTGTTATGGCCATCTATATATATGATTTAATAGTCTCTTGATTAGAAAACAACATTATTAAATAAAAAATAAAAATATTTGCTATAATTGTGCTAATGTCAAAACTAATTTAAATGGGGTGGCAGAGTGGCACAGCCAGGATTGGTTCCGGCAGACTGTGACCCTTAAGAGTTAAAGTGGTTAGAATAATGGATGGATGGATGGATGGATGGATCTACAGTAATAGGAACTTAATTTCATCCAGCTCCCAGTCTGTCTATCTCAAACTATAAACTGTGCACATCCATGGTTCACCCACACTGGTGATTTTCATGAGTGCATCTGACCAGTCCTCTCCTCACTGTGTTTGTCTGTGCTGAGTTTGATGAACCAGTTCCTCAGCTTCACGTCAGCTGTTAAAGTGAGACACACTCCATGATATTTATTAGTGGACAGTGACTTCACATACAGTAACTCCTATTTAAGCTCCGTTCACTTTCAACATGAACCAAACTCTAATCAGTTTGTAGAAGCTGTTTGTATTTCACCCCTGTGTTTTACATTTAATAGTTTTTCAGCATGCCAGTTTTTGTTTATTATTGTTACTATAAAGAATGTTGTAAATAAGTTTTGACTGCAGTGATAGATACAGCAGTAGCAGCACTGTATGTATATAGTAGTAATATATTGGCAGTAATATGTGGGTGAAGATGCAGCAGTACCTGTAGAGCTATAGCTAGTACAGTTAGTGTGTTAATATATGTCAGGATCCTAATGTGTTCATTTCACCTTTTAAATGGTTTAGTTTTACCATTATTTACTGTTTTATCATTGGCTTTGCATTTTGCATTTACAGAAAAATGTATTAACGTATGCCTATGAAAAATCAATCAATATTAGTCATAGCAACAGTAGTACTCAAGGCTGGACTACCAACACATGCTCCTGCCCAGAGGCCACAGTCCATAAGGGCCTCCTCACACCTATTCTGATTAAATTTGTATTTAATTAAATGACCACAATCTAAGACATATTGAAGTGTTACAGCGCAGGACATAATGGGAACTCAGAGGCAGCAGGGCACATATTCAGAGTAGAAGTAGGTGTGAGGTGTGTAGGTGTGAATAGGGGCCCCTTAACAGGTTCAACCAGCTGTGGTAGTCCTGTTAGTATATGTTAGTAGAATTAGAAGTACCACTAGTACTACCTAGATTTAGCATTTCCAGTTATACAACTCTATAAGAAAGAATTTTACCATGAGTCCAACTGTTGCACATGTTCGATTTGAGATTTGAGTCCAGACCAGACACAAATAACAGACAAATAATAACATATATACATATACAAATAAAGATTTCAAGGAAATATAGATTTAAAGTTCATTTGGCTAATATGGGTCATCTTCTGTTGTCACTGTGTACATCCTAAGGTCCACAAACAAGCTGCTGTCATCTAGCTCAGTGTTGAGGTCATTCACTGTGTGAGCCTGTTGTGCCACCTAGAGGTCAACCAGCTACCACTTACATATCAGTGCAAATCCACCCAACATACGGTGTCATACTGAAGGGATTCATGTCACTGCATTTAGCAGAACCACCTACTGTGTGTATGTAAAGTGTATATAAGTATCCATTTACTCCTGTACTTCATGCATCACTTGTTTCCCAATGGTTCCTGGTATGTTTTCTTACCTACCTGTTACATGTTTGTGTTTAGTTATCTTTCTTCATGCTTTGTTGTTGGTCCACGTGTGTCTTCCCGAACACTGTTTGCACTGTGTGTACATGTATGTATGTTGAGTGCAACTAGAAACTGGAGCCAAGGTCCTTGCTCGCGTGCAGGCGTACAGTACAAGTTTACTGAAGCTGGTTCTGATATGGAATTAAAAGGTGACAACACAATACCAGAGTCACTAAAAGTGATACCTGAAACTTTTGGTACCAGCTGAACTGACTGAATGAAATGTTACACAATGTGTACAGATGTTTTATAGTGTTTTCTCTGCTCTGCTGCACCACCTGCACTTTACCTTTGTCTTTAACTGATGAACAAAGCAATGTAGCTTAGTGAGACCCATTTATATTGTTATTCTATTTACATGTTTTATATAATATTTCAAAAACACTGGGATAAAACATAAGAACAGCCTTCTGTACCTTGATAGTGAATAAATGTCATTTAGTTACAACTTCACTGGAAAATGAGCGTTCAGTAGATTAAACACTGTCCAGTCATTATTCCTTACCAGGGTTGTGGGAGGTGCTGGAGCCAATTCCAGCTGTCATTAGATGAGAGCCAGGGTACACCCTGGACAGGTCACCAGTCTATCACAGGGCTGACACACATATGAACAATTTGCTGTGCTGTGTTTTATCCTGTCATTGGTGCAGTCACATTGGCTGCCTGACCACAGTTCTTTCGCTCACTTTAACTCTTCACCTCATGTCCTAAGACAATTTATGTGCGTGCTTATGTTTACTGAATTATCAAGACGGCTCGAATCCATCGAGACTGAAGTTTCCACAAACGATTCCAATTAATTTTAACAACTGCTTTTCTTCTTTTAAAAGTTGAAACAACAAGTTGTATTATATAGTGTCTGAATCTGAATCACTTAAATACACATAAGTCCCAGACAACAGATGCCTGAACTCACCTTTATCAATCAATGCATACTTTGCAAAGTAGATAGGTTAGAAAAGAATATAATTGTTAACGTATTGGTTGATGGTCATTAATCACCTTTATGTCCAAATGCAGATGGTTAATAGAAGTGACAAATCTTTACACACTGCAGCCACGTGAGGTTGTTGCTACGTTAAAACGTGATGTAAACAGACGACCACCACTGACAGGATCCCTGAGGAGAGAACTGCAATCACATTTCACACTTTAAAAATACACTGTGTTGGCTGCAGCTGGCTCCTCATGTTGTTATATAACAATTCTCAATGTTTTCTTGCTGATTCTGAAGGATTCTGTGTACATGTGCACGTGTGTGTGTCTGTGCGTGTATAAAACACAATCCTAAACATGATTTAATGACAGAATCAGAACATTTGTGAAATACTGGGCATAGCTGACACGCCTGTGGAAAGATCCAGAGAGCCAGCACGACTAAATGTAGACCAATCATTACTGAGGATTAACAGGCAGCCAGGGTCAGATTAGACTGGCTCGACGGTTTAGATGTAAACAAGCTGCTGTCTGCAGTTCAAAACAGACAGTGAATACAGAGTCATTCACATGAATCTTAGAAACACCAACTTTTCC
>OMLM01010595.1:51047-75980 GCA_900302695.1 Helostoma temminkii
GAAAACAGAGATGGAAATAGGAGACAGAAAACTACAACAGAGAAACACAAAACTTGCCTTCAGCTGTCCACAGAGACAGGCACACAAAATGTTGGTTATATTTACTGGCTCAGGAAATATTAAACATACATCCTTTGATTCCTTTGTGTTTCTTACTCAGGTTGAACCTGTCCAAGGCCTCTCATTCCTCCATCCTCCCACCCACTAAGTCCTCTAAAGTCCCCCTCTCCTTCTCTTCTTCAAAGAAGCTGATAAGAAGCTCCTCCTCCTCCTCTACACAAATCAAGAGGTGAGTGTCCATCTTTAAAAAGTTGAGATTTTCAAATTCTGCTGAGTCAGGTGGATTTAGGTTAACCTGGGATTATTTCTGTGTAGACAATAAACAAATTTCTCACACAATCCTCAACATTAAATATGGGGATGGAAGAGCCTCTGTATGAAAACACAATCAGTTTAAAGAAAGTCTCACTGTCCTTCTGGGTCTCTCTCTCCAGTCCCTTCAGCCTCAGTCTGTTCAGCACCAGACCTGCTGTCATTCACTGACTTCACAGGGGTCCGGCGTTTTCGTTTTGTCACAAGATGAGTCAACTGAAGTCAAGCACACCAGGTCATCAGGAAAGTGCATCAAACTAGAGAAAATGACATCAGATAAAAACATACATCCATACACACAAAGTATATTTGGTTAGTCTTTACATCACGATGAGCAGACACAGTAGTTACTGTACGTCACTGCATCCAACTTCTGCTTTTCTGTCTCTATCCTCAATTTAATGTAGCACCATGTTGAAACAATCGACAAATACAAGGTAAAAGCAAAGCAACTGTAACTGCACTTATTATTAGAACCATAATGTATTAAATGTTTTCTACAATGAATGAATACATATTAAATTAAATCAAGTGAGAAACACTGTATCTGAACAGTTTATATATGTGGAATTTAGGAAAAATCTACAAACTCATCTCCAGAAAATTACTAAAATCTGTTTAATTTGTGATTTGTTCATTTGCTATAGCCTTTATTAATCTGACAAAAGAGCAGAGACAAGAGTTGAGGTATAGTCATGATTACCACTGTCATTGCTCTGTTTATTGAGGATATTAATTGTTGTGGTTTTGAAAGTGGAATATTTGTCCTTTCTTAATGGATACAAGAAATCAGCTGCTCAGCAGTTTGTCATCTTCGTGTTGTCTGACATACATTTTCAATAGGACACAGATGTGGACCGCAGGCAGGTCAGTTAAATACACACACACCCTTGTAACACATACAGACATTGTTGTCCTGAAATATCCACTGACTTCCTGGGAAAATATGTTGACTTGATGGCAGAATATGTCTTTCTGAAATCCCAATGTTTTGCCACCTGAGGGCTCAGAGTTTTCTACCCGTGGCCTGGACTCCCTGAATCTGTTCACAGTTATGACTGATGATCACATGAATCATTTGCATTGAGAAATCTTCATTTGACAATTCTCTCATGTAGTTTGACCGTGATCCATCTTTGCTTGCAGACTGAGCCTTTGATGGATGCTCATTTTATACCCAGTCATGATCCCCTCACCTGTTACTAATTATTTCTCTAGAACTGTGTTACTGTGTGTTGAATATTTAATATTTTTCAGGCATCAAACTTTAACTGTGCTAATATTTACAACAGGATTAAGTTGTTCAGTGAGAACATTGAAAATCTTTTCTTTGTACTTGTCAGATAAATAAAGGTTCAAGCTAAATTACAGAATAACAGACAAAACAGATTTTAAATGATTTAAAATTTTATTTTGTAATTTATCAAATTACACAAGGCACAGAAAAATCATAATTATCATATAATACAATTCTAACATAATAGATCAGTTATGAACTGTATAGGAATGTGGTCAGGAATGTGTGTGACTATCATCGCTGCTGATGTTTTGGGAATGTAATGTTTTGTCTAATCACTGATTGATCTAAAAGCGTATAATTATTTGTAATGTACAATTTGATGATAGGTGTCTTTAGTGTTGCTGCAGAGATTATTTTTAAAATGAACAAAATAAATAAAATAATTCTTGAAATGATTCATGTTCTCCTTTATTATGCCTGCATAAACAGGGGGATGTGGGCTTTGTTTTGTTTCATATCCAAAGGAAACATCACGATTACATTTATGGTAGTTTTAGAGGTTTTAGTCATCAAAAAAAAGATTTTTAAAGTAGATGGTTTTCACTGATTTTGGAAACTGACATTTTCCACCATTAGCAAGGAATAAAGGAGAATTCGAGGGAAGGGTCAACAGAATTATGCAGCTGACTATGAGACTTGTCATCACTGCAACAAAGACACTAGAGGTGGGAGAAATATCATCTACTACCTCACTTAAAGTACAGCATTATACATGTATGTAACTACCTACATGCAATACTCCATTACAAGTATTCCCTCTGTGGAGTAACTACAAACTTAAATGCATCTCGGTCATGACAAAGGGTTTCTACTAGACTTTTTGTCACAAGTCAGGAAGGAACCACTGGTTAAATGTTTACTAATGTGTTTTATTCCTGAAGCGTACTGTGTGCCTTTTCTAAATCAGTTCCTAATTTGCAGATCTAATGGTCTAATTCCTGGAACCATAAACAAAATAAAACTGCATAATTTTGTGAAAAGAGGGGCAAAAAGAAAAAAAACATACAACTAATATGGAAATTTGTTAAATCAATTCACATCATTTTGCAATACACATTCTTTGTGGTGAGCAGTCAAAGGGGTTTTCACTGTTCAGCTCAGTTACCTCTTTGATCAGCAGAGCAGATGAGGCCTTCCAGAATATCCACCTGAAAGAAAACATGCAGAGAAGCACTTTGAGCTGTTTGTCATGTGAGCTGACCATCACTTACTGAGCAGCTTCAGTCACAAGTCAACTGGCTTATAAGTAGATCAGTGATTAAAGTGATGTCTGCATTTACATGTAGGAGTAAGTTGGAAATAAACAGCATTCTGAATAATCACCTTTGTCCTGTAATGAAACATTTCTATCCTTATGGGAGTTGTCTCCTCTAGCAAGACAATATCTCCTTCTATGAGATGCAGGGGTTCACTGAATGGTTTGATGAGTATGAAAATTATGTGAATCATGAGCTGTAGCCTCTAAATCTTCACCCAGTTCAACACAAGATCTTGGACACATGTATTAGATGTCCTTCTCCACTACAATCACCAAAACACCAAATCGTTCAGAAGAGGTTTTCTATCCCTCCAACAGAACCCAATAGGACTGATTGATTAATTTTTCACACTGACAAACACACTTTTGAATCAAAAACACTCAATGCTCCAATAAAGAAAATACTGTTTAGACTTAGCTAGACTTAACCTGAAAATGCACAACTGAGTGGAAGGACACTGTTTTTAGAAGGTAAGTCATGTGTTTTTCTTCATTCTTTGTGGTACATATACAGTATGTGTATATGTGTGTGTGTTTGTGCATGTATGTGTGTATGTGTGTCCCTGATATGATCTGCACACCCAGAAGGTATTGAATGAGGACAAACAAACACTTTTACAGCTATCTTCCCATAACACGTTTCTTCTAGTAGTACTGAGACAGTAAATCAAGCACTTTATATTTTTCCTTTAATTTGCCACCCAACTGTTGTACAGTACAGTACATAAAAATTCATTAACTGCTGCCTAATTTAATTTATAGGTACTGTATTCAGTCTCCTTAGTAATAGTATGTCCCTATTCGCTGACTGCCGGGCCCCTGTTCCACAGTTTTACCTGGCTGCACTCTCCCACACTGAGGCTCTTGAGCTTGTAAACAGTCAGTTGTCCATCACTGTCTCCTACCAGGACACAGTCTGTCTGTGTAGCAAACAGCAGTGACTTCATCTTTACACCAGGGGCAGCAGGCTGCACAATTATTGGGTCCATGCTGAAGGAGAGACGTCAGATATGTCAGGGAGACAGAGCAGGTAAAATCAAAAGAGGCAGATAACGAAACAGGCTGCTCAGTCTGACTCACATGCTAGAATTCAGGTCCCAGATCTCCAGCTGTTCATCATTAACAGCTCCAAATACAGTGGCCCACTTTGGGGACCACTTGATGTCACACACCGTCGTCTGCTTGGAAGTGAAGCTTAATACTGGGCTGTGGCGATCCTGCTTCCACAGCTGTATCGTCCAGTCAGCAGAGCAGCTCAGAAACACATCAGGACTGAATGGACACCATGCTATGCAGTTCACAGGACACTGAAAGGGAGCAAATGTTAACTAACAATATCAGCAACAAATGCCATGAGCCTACCTGCCTGCATACAAGCCTTGATTATTTTCACCTGCTCTGTAAATAGATTCACTTCCTGCCTCGTGTGTCTGCATCTTGGTCCTCCCTGACAGTTCCCTCTCTTATAATTGGTGACAACAACCAATACACTGATAAATTCATGAAGGTCATTCTATGGGGTCACCTGTCATACAAATGCAATCACGTAACGTTACTGCACTGAAAATGTTACTGCTTAGTGGGATTGAACTTTTAAAGAAATAAAATATGAGCTTTTAAGGTTAGTATGGAATTATAAGCAAAGAGTTTAGGCATTTAAATCAAAGGTGGTGATGGCTTATATTTTAAAAGACTTACAAAATGTTTCCTATAAGTCTCCAAAAACTGCTGACCGTTAGAACAGGAGCACTTGTGGATGACACCTTCCCAGGTCCCAACCAAATAGAGACTGGAGTCCTGCAGGAGAAGTGAAATGTAGAAGTGTGATGACAACAATAAAGTCAAACGCAGCACAAATAACCTGTACAACTATAAAAATAAATAAATAATAACAATCATCTAATAAAATGTTACAAACGCACTATAGGATGGAAGTCAAAACATAGACCAGGAGTCAGTGCTGACAGAACACTTTCTGTCTTCTTCTCTGTGTTGTTCCCAGCAGCCTTCCTCTTTGTGTTATGACTCCTCTTGAGCTTCATCAAATCTGTGTCAACAGAAGAACAACTGGTTTCAAACCTAATGTCTCTATAACTTTTTAATTGAATATTGAAAAGAGATTTTTCACAATCTACAATATAAAACACTGTGAAAAGATGTGGGCACTCTGGGGGAAATCTCAGTGTGTAAAGGCTTATGGTGGACCACAGTTGAGTGTGTGTGGCCTATAAGAACCACATGAGAAACCTTCATACTGTGATGAATATAGCAACATAGGCTCACAAGCACTGTTGGAAAACTAAGCACACCAATGCTTAAGCCATCACCCATTGCTGAGAACAATACCTACGCAGTCGAGTCCATTGTTGAAGACAAACCATTTGCTGATCCTACCATCCGCAGACACAGAGAACAAGGATTCTACCTTCTCCTCTCCTATTAGGCTCAGCTCTTGTCGATTCCACTTGAGTTGCCACACTGGACCCAAGTGTTTGTTAGAACACTCACTGCACAGACACATACACAAAGATGTAAATAATGACTAATAATGTATTAGTATTGATTTTTGTGTCAAAAATGAGCTGCATTGTTAACACACACACACACACAGTGATCACCTGCTGCTGACGATAGGCGACTCATTGTCTTGACTCACATTGTAGATGACAATGTTGCCATCAGACGTCCCCACAGCCAGCTGACAAGGGTTGCTGGCTGAGAAGTCCAAAGACGTCACAGCACTGTTACAGTGGAAGACACGCTCAGGCCACTGCAGAGGAGACACACAACAACAGCTGAAACTCAACATTGTGTATACTAACCAGGAAAGCAGCTTTTGACACTGGAGCCTGATGTCTGAAATTCTGGGTTAAGAAAATAAAGGTCAAAATAAAGTCATACCGTGGGGTTTTTAAGGGACCAGCAGCACACCAGTCCTGGTTTCTGGTTACTGGAGTCAAACTCACCATATCCTACAGCCAGAAGGTCCTAGCAGAGAAAGCAGAGCACAAGCACATGTCAGCTCTCTGATTTATTAGACAGGGTGCATTCTAAATTATTGTAACGTGTTAAACTAAGATGACTTGCAATAATAGATTCATAAAAGAGTAAATGTTTACCCTCTGTAGTATGTGACAGCAAGGATTACACCTGCAATTATGTTTTATAGTGCTGTTAATGATTAATCTGTAATAGCATGCCAGGCAGTTTAGATGTTGTGCATGTGTAAATAATAAATAGTCCATTTGTTAGCCCTGTAATTGTCACTAAAGCATGGTTCAAAATGGTGACAAGTGAGAATTGAATCAGTGCAGCTGCACAGGTCATTGTAAGTCAACTTGCAGGAAAAAAAACTTACATTTACATATTTCTTTAGTCAGTGTGAAAAATCTAAAATCAAAAGCTCTTAGCAAGAACTACTACTGTTTACTTCTGAGCTCAAAAGTCACCTGTATAACTAAAAATTTAGTCTGACCATGAGGCCGTAGCTGAGAATAAGTGAGAAGTAGAAGCAGACAAGTAAAAGATAAGGTGAGTTTTTTGTTATTGGTGTAAATGACCCATAAATTAATAATAACACATAACAATACACAGGTTTCCTATAGAGCTGACAGCTGGGACAGAAACATTTCATCACTCAGGTGATTCAGGTGTACAGCAACAGCAGCAGTTTCTGCAGACAACAGCAGGTTTGTCTCTGTTACCGGGTTCTTCTTGTTCCAGGCCATGCTGCTGACACTATGTCCTCTGCTCAGCTCACAGTTAAAAGCCCACAGACACTCCAGAGCTGGTGATCTGCAGATCTCTGTATCCTCCTTTCTCTGCTCCGTTGCTCCAGGCTTCAGCAGACTGTCTGCATCTAACACAGTCATTGATCACAATCACAAAGGTTTGAGGTTGATATTTATATAAGTACAGGGAAGACTGACCAGTAATCTTGACTGAAACATAAAAGTGTCTGAGTGTACCTTCTAGTACAGGCAGCTCTCTATAAACAGCTAGCTTAGGTTGGAATATGTTTCCCAGGATGCTCCTCTCCATTACCAATAAGGAGTGTTGAAATTTCTCTGATAGCATGATCAGCTGCAAATCAGACTCAGCGCTGAAATGTCTCCCAAACACGTCCACTTCTTTTAATGAGCTAGAAACACTGGCTAAACATAAATATACTGTTAGATGATAGTAATATATTCCAAATGACTGCAGCATCCTCTCCTGGATCTTTGATTTCTTTACCTAAACTGATGGTGCTGCCAAGTGACACACTCATCTCTGCACTTCTGCTGGTGTCCACAACAGCCTCTGGATAGGCAGCCTTCTCTCTTTCAAGGCTGTACCCTGTTTCATCCTGTTCAGCACCACACAAAGTGTCGTACATGTCCCAGGTGGTGACAGTCGTGGCTGTAGAAAACAGAAACATTTTGTCCACATTGCACTTGATTTTACAGTTGTACTGTAATAAAGTGGCTAGTGAGTGCACACCAATCAGGCATAACTTTATGACCACCTGTACAATCTATTACAATCCAACACAACAGTTCTGTCATAAATTCTACATTTACAAAGTAAATTTTTCAATTTTTTAGTTGAAACTGTCAGAAATGTGATAATTGTGCTACATGTACATTATTAAAGTCATTGTGGGCAGTGGAGTCACACTGGAGTATGTTATATTAAGAGGTGTCTCTAATATTTTGGCCTCCCTATTTACATCTTGAATTTCATTAAATTGTACAGGTGGTCATATTGTTATATCAGATTGGTGAATATCATCACTGTGTTTCCAGCTTGATCCAGAAAAATGCATTAAAATTTAAAGTTCCAAGAAAAAATAGTGAGTCTGACCTGTGTCAACCATGATCATGCTGTCACACTGAGCCTGTTTGTTCTTAACTGCTCCGTTCAATGTCTGCATGGATCGATCCACATACTTATCATTGCCCATCCTGTTTCTGCAGACTTCAACATACTGACTGTTTCTCTCTCTGTGAAAACAAGATAAAGATCACATCAGCTTGTTGTTGAATTAGGTGTTTACAGAGCAACAGATACAATTCACGTCTGTTCTACTGTTTCACAACTCACTAATCACTACTACTGTGTTTATCCCACAATATAAAGTATGGATTACTTTACTTGAATAAATAACTTGAAACCCATGAGGATGAAAACCCACTCACACAATAGCTTCTGCATCATCAGCATCCACTGACACAGTGGTGCTGGGTATGTCCAGAAGTGAAACAGTGTCTGTCTCAGAGATGAAGACATCTATGATCTCTTTCAACATTTCTTCTGTCACTGGTTCTTTCTCAGTGTCTCTTTTCCCCTGCACATCTGTCAGGGAACAAAATATATGAAAGAAAAAGAAGCTTCCACAGATCACACAGCATCAAAATGTATTCTGTTGCATTTTGTTTAAATGAGCTTATTGTGGTACTAATGTTAACAATGGAGCATGTCAAATTAAGTAATTAAAAGAAATAAAGTGTATGACAAATAATTTTGTTTTGTTCTTTTTCATGAAAAAAGTCTTGTTGTGAACCTGGGAAGCTGATGGGCACGTCTCGCTTGGACAATGTCTCTTCAATTTCCTCATTCAATGACTCTATTGTAGATTGGCTGGATATTCTGCTGCTACCCAATACTGACCTGTGAAGCAACATCATAGAAGACTGTGTACAAAAACAAAAAATGACAAACACAAGGGTTTCGGTGTCCTCAGCATGTAGCCAGGAGGAACCAGGAATCAAACCACTAACCCTGGGGTAAATAGACAACTGCTCTACCAACTGATCTACATGCTAACCACACTGTTATTATATATCTGATAGAATATCTTCCTAAACATGTGGCTACAAACCCAGTTTTCAATGCTTTCAATGCCACATTCGATCAGGATGTGCCACAGTACCTGGAGAATGGCATAGTGAAGCTCCCAGTGGCTGATGTCTCATCTGATGTAGATCCAGCAGATATTTCATCTACAAAGAACCTGCAAACTTTGGTCTGCGCTGCTCCCGGATCTGCCTGGTACAGTGGCTGAGGAGTGACATCATTGTCTTCTTCATCAAACACCTGCAAACAGGTCAACCAATAGTGCTAGCCAGCTAGATCGCTGCAATAGTAATTCTGCTATAAACATATAGCAGAAAAAGCGAGACAAAGTTTTATCCTGTACTGGTTTATATTATAGTACATATAGTATAACGGCACTACATATAGTATGTGTTTGTATGTTGTGTATAGTGTGAAATATCTGAAGTGCTCTCACTTACATAGCTATATCACTTTTTAATGCAGTTTTACCATTTTAGTAGTAGTAGCATGGGACGTTTTCCTGTACAGTGTTACAATATTATTACCATTTAATGTTAATAGTATGTAAGTTTGTAAATATTAATTATTCTATTACTTATTTAGTATTTTGTATTGTATTAATAATGAGTATATATAACCACATACTGCCATGTACCCACAAACCATAATGTTTTTCTATTCTTACTGTTATACAGTGTTGTAAAACTGTTAGTACTTATATCTTTACTAAAAGTAGCAATACCACAGTGTAGTTTTTTTCACACCTCTGAAAATGATATTACTGTCTCGTAGTTACTTTTGCAGTAATGTGTTCATCACTTTATTGTTGACGCTAAAGCTAATGGAGCTCATTTTAATTGACTCACACACATTTTTTACAATACTACTACAATACTAATTTACTTTGCAAGTCCTACACTGTAGTTTGTATTATAGATCGAATTCTGAAAAGTAACTTGCAAATAATAAATTTTAAAATGTAATCGAGTAAAAGTGCAATATTTGCGTCTGAAATGTAGTGAAATTCAGTCTGAATTAGCAGAAAATGGAAATAGTCTAGGAAAGTAGGAGAAACCTGAAAATTATACGAAGTACAGTAAATGCTTTAGTTACTGTGTACATTCTGTTTAGCTAGCTGTTACAGCAGTTTCCTTCGGGATGAATGAAGTGGTGTCTTGTGTCTTATTTTACCCGAGCAGCTTGTCTCGGAGTCTGAACGACGCTCTTTTCCAGCAGAACTTTGCTGCCACCGCCCAGACTGAAGCGTCTCCTGCTCGGTGAAACGACGATACTGTTTCTGTGTCTTGTGCTCTGGTTGACCCCATGTATTCCTGACACGGAGACATTAAGGGCTCGAGAAGAGCTAGAACACAACATCAAGCATTAGCCTAAGATTGAAATTTAATTACTACTTAAAGTAGTAAATAACGCTAAACTTACGGTCTCAGCACCAGCGTACGTCTTTTCTTTGTTTCTTCTTTTGCCACTTCGCTAGACATTATTGGTCCGCTAAACGCTTGCTAACTTAATGTTGTTGCGTGTCTTCGGCAGTATGTTGCCATAGCAACGTGATGCTCCGCGCGCCTGCTGCTTCGTGTAACCACAATAATATTCCGAAGGTGTTTCACATTGAATTCCGACCGTACATTCAAGGTTCCGGCGGTGTTTGACGGAACGTTAAATAATCAAATACAATAATCGTGTGTTGCATCAAACATTTTTGACATACCTGTAATTAAAGTAAGCTTCAGACCTGAGCCAAGATTAGTGTAATGACTGTATAATATTTTTATGATTATGGTTTTAGGCATTTACTTTGCTTAGCTACTTATTAACTGGACATGAAATTACATTTATTTTTCCACAATGTTTGCCATTAAAGTGAATATGTAAGTGAAAGAAAATAAATGAAAGTGCATTGAACTAAAAGTTAGAGGAAATATTTCCTTTCAGATTGATGATTCAGCCTTTTGTTCCATTAGCCCTAATATGCAGATAGCTTCAGTTTTATATATACATCATTAGTATAACTGATAACACATGTCTTTTATAGGGACTGTTAATATTCACAACTGTAGGGGAGTTATGTGGCCTATTGTTCTGGCCCACACACAGTCACAGCAACGTCTTCACTTTAAATCCCAGTCTTGGATCTTTCTCCTCTAGTTTTCTGTCAGCTCTCTACCAGGCCAAACCTGACAATTGCATTACCCTGTTTTCTATCAAGATCACACCTAGCTCGCTGGGGCAACTGACTTTTTTAATGTTCATGGGAAAAAGACAGTTTTAAACAGCTTTGTGAACAATATATGAAAAATGTGCATCCTTAACATTACCATAATGCTTCCTTTTAACATTGGTGTTCAGTTGTTTAGTTAAAAAACATTTTTGACTTCTTAAATGGAAGCAACACATGCAACCATTCATCACGTTGCATATAGTAAGACAGCAGGTTGTAAACAGTCGCACCAGAGAGTGATTTTGAGCTTACGTTTAAATAGTGTAAAACTCTCACAGACAGAATATTTCATAATGGAAAAGTCAAGGCTTTGAGGTTTGAGTTATACTCTGTGATTGGCTTTAATAAATACAGCATGTTTGTTTTATTGAAGGGATATTTAAGGCTTCATTTTTGACCTTTCACCATCGTCCTCACTGGATCTGTTTAGTCTTAGAGGGAAGAGTAGAAAGTGAAGAGAGCAGGTCCAGGTTATCAGTGGAATCGCTGTGCTCTCTGCTCTTTAGATAAGGTGCACATAAATGAATGTTGTTATTTAACTCACTCACTCTGCAGCAACTTTCCAAGACTACATTTCTGAACATACCAGACAAGCCGAAGACGAGGCAGAAGAGAATGGGGAAAAGAGAGGATAGTCTGCGAGAGGAAAGCTCCGGCAGAGGCACGGAAGAAAAGCAAAACAGGTTGGTGATCTATTCAACCGCATGACCTAGAACTTAGAGAATCATTTTTAGCACAAAGTGTCATGAAAATGGTGATTGGTTCTTTTTTGTTTTGCTGTGTTCATCCAGAATGGAGTCACAGTCTAAGCCTCAAGGTTTGGACTCAGAACAAAAGAAAGAGCGAGAGCTTTATCTGGGCTGTCTGACAAAGCAACAGCTGATCATCGTATCTGTGGCTGTTGGACTTGTGGTCTTGCTCATCATTATTGTCACAGCTGTGGTTCTCACCCAGAAGTCTAAAGGTACTTTTTACTTCACTGCATTATTAATCCAAAACACGTCACCACTTTATAGAAAACACTGAAACACACATTACTTTGTAGTATTTGGTAGAATTTCATTTGGATTTTTTCTACATCACAACACACAGAGTATAAACAATGCTGCACAGTAAAGATGGTGAAATCAGGAAAGAAATTATTTTAGTTTCAATCATTTTCATGACCTGATAAACACAACATTGGACTTCATACACATACTGCATTTCCAAAAAGTTGTGATCCAACAAAAACATTTCTGATTTGAACCTGTATTCATCTGACAAAAATAAATGATTTTCAGGATCACCACGTTGTGCAAAACTTGTGACAGAACTGTCAATCATTATCAAGAATGTTTAAAAAAGGAATAGAAACAACATTGTTTTCTAGGAACTCAGTGGATATTCCAGCAGGAACATACCAGACCTCATTCTACACCACAGTGTAGCTTTGTAGACACAGTGGATGTGCTTGACTGTCCTGCCTACAGTCCACATATTTGAGGATCTTAATGTGAAAACATTATAAATCACAGATTTTTGTTTATATTGCAGTCCCAACTTTTCTGGAAAAGGGGTTTGTAATTCCGTCTTTGTTATTTTTTTGCAGGCACCACATTGCACAACAAAAGTGGAATCAAAATCAGAATCAGAATTATGGCAAACAATAAAATTATAGAAATATTCCAGACATTTTTTAAGAGCTGTTCATCTTTTTTTTCCTTTTACTCTTAAAGAACTTTGAAAGTAGAGTTATGTATCTGTTTCTCTATGCATGGGGTTCCATGCTTATACACAGTCCTATCAGTGGTTTCACACTTCTACTGATCAACAGCTTGGCAGTAACATGCTACAACAATGCAGTAAAGAACATGCACATATTGTACTGTATGTCTGTCCTATCAGGTTCTGTAGATCCACTTCTTACTTTTTCTACTGGTGGAGACATGCTGGACTACCTGGTTCAGTCAGGTGATATTAGCAAACCTGACGGTCTGTTGGCTACCTGGTTTCACAGAGCCAACAGCAAGGAGGACATGAACACAGCTCTCACAAGTATGTTTTCACAAGCACACACACACACTTTCCCAGGAGTTATTCTCTTACATATTTCATTTGCAAACAAATCAAACTATGTAACCTGTTATCTCACTCCATCAGGTGATGTTATGATCCTGGAAGCTGATGTTACCCTGGAGGGTTATGGAACACCCAATGAGAAGCCCATCCCTATCATGGCCCACCCTCCTGACATCTATAGTGACAACACTCTGGACCAGTGGTTGGATGCAGTGCTGGCCTCGAGAAAAGGTTCTGGTCTTAAAAACAGTGAAGCTAATTAGATTGAATAAAAACTATAAAATCATATGTGGTTGATCAGCTGCAAAAACATACAGTGTAAGTGTATGTTAATTCAGTTTTTAACAGAAAATGATCAAAAACAGGCTTTTGAAGTCTTTGTCTTTGTGTCTTTCTCCAGGCATTAAGTTGGACTTTAAGACTCTGGAATCAGTGGGTTTGTCTTTAGACATTCTTAGTAAAAAGAACAACAGCACAGGAATAAACCGGCCTGTGTGGATTAATGCAGACATCCTCCAAGGTCCAAACGTACCAGACTTTGTGCCTGCAGTTAACGGAACCAGGTGAGAAAGACTGACTTTTATGTAGATTGACTATTATATTCAATTTGTATTGTAAAAGTATTACATTAATTATTGTCAGGCTGGGATAGGCTCCAGCACACCCGTGACCCCTGCGGGGACTAAGCGGTATAGAAGATGAATGGATGAATGAGTGAATAATTATTGTCACATTGTGGGAAATAAATAAAAAAAGTCACTCAACAAAGATGCTTTAAAGTTAGGAGATAAAGCGCATTATCAATCTACTATGGTTGATCTGGGAAATGCTGCATACTGTACACTGACAACATAAACTGAGCCTCACTGCCCCATCCTTTCTCACCAAACACTCCTTTCTTCCTGCTTTTCCAGATTTCTGCAGTTGATTCAGGAGAGGTTTTCAGATGTGACCGTGTCTCCTGGATGGAAGGTGAAACACTATAGGCTTTTTAGTCAAGCCAGTAATGTCAGTGTGATGATTACTGGGGCTGTCAGTCAGTGGGTTTAGGTTAGGCTTAGGTGTGTAGCTGAGATTTTAGAAACCATAAGTGGTAAGAAGGTAATACTTACTGTAAGTAAAGTACTTACAACAAGTTCAATTATGATGTACTTTACAGGAGTATGTCACTTTTGAACTACTTTTACTCCATTACATTTGTTTTACGCTGCTTTTACAGGTGACAATAAAAATATAATGCACTAATAAATGCTGATGTATTATAGCAGTCGGTGCATCAGTACATCATAAAATCAGCTCCACATTTACAAGCTGCTGTTTTTGTTCCGCACAAACACACTGTAGTAAAACAGATCTTTTCCCATGACTTTTTAAATTATAAGAACATTTTTTTTGACATATTTTTTTACCTTTATGGAATTAAACCTAGCACTGTTTAACATGCTCTCTAAGATGTCCCAGTATTGTTATTGATCTGTTGCCAATTAGCCTAAATAGTTGCAAAATGATCTTCCAGCTCTTCTTTGTTTTTACCACTTACTTTAACAGCCTGTTGTTGCTTTCATCACTGCTTTAAAGCTTTCAGCTTTAAAATGTGTTTCTGCCATCAGTTTCAAAATGACCATATTATTTCTTAAAATTCTAATTTTAAACATTGGATATGTTTTCTATGTTCTATTGTGCACAAAATATGAGTTTGATATTTGCAAATCAGAATTGAAGAATAACACCAGACGTAGCTCTCATAGCTGTAGATTGTAAGCTTGATTTAGCCTAAATTGCTGTAATTTACAGTTACGCTGTTTCTGACAGGTGGCATACGCTCCTCCAATTTTCACTGGGACCTACACCAGGCCCATGGTGGAAAACATGTATGATATGATCAAAGACACTCCACAAAAGGTGAGCATCGAAATAAGTGCAAAAGTAGCATCAGTGAGAGCAAGGTTAACCCCGTAGTGCACTCGAGTTGCATTTCAGCTGTGTAGATTGTAACACGTCAGATTAACTGAATACTCCTTTTCATATATGTTCACAGTATTCTCTCCTGTCTAAAAGTAAATAAAAAATCATACAGATCAAAAGGTAAAACATTATCTAATCTTACTGAACTAGAGACATCTGGTTTTAAGACTTTTGTTGTTTTAGTTTATTATGTGCTTAAATGCATTAGTGCTTAATTGAGCTCCATACAGCGTATAAAATACAAGAAACAAGAGGGGGACATGTCGTGTTTCTGCCCCAGGATCATTGTAGCAAGTTAATCCAACTCTGCTAATGGAACAATTAGCTGCAACAGCATTCTGCAGAAGTTTTGACTGAATGAGGCTCATGGACTTATTTACAATCAGTGCTTATATGCTAAAATTATAGATAATAAGATTTGTTTAGTATTAGTTGG
Organism: Helostoma temminkii; assembly: GCA_900302695.1. NCBI lineage: Eukaryota > Metazoa > Chordata > Actinopteri > Anabantiformes > Helostomatidae > Helostoma > Helostoma temminkii. Next base: position 66,499 of record OMLM01010595.1, read on the forward strand.
TAGGAAGGACATGGTACTGTCATGGTCTCTTTAGTTTACATTGCAAAGGCTCACTTTCATTCATGTACTGTACATGTATGTATACACTTTCTTATAAAAAAAAATTGCACTTATATCTCATAAAACGATCACACTTTTTCTGATAGTGCTTTGTTTTGCTTAGTTTTTCTCCTTGACTTAGAGTTTTGCTTGTTTTGTACCTCACTTGTAAGTCGCTTTGGATAAAAGCGTCTGCAAATGACTAAATGTAAATGTAAATGTAAATGTAAATGTAAATGTATGTAACAGCTCAAAGTCAGTGATCTAAAAACTCTGTCCAGGTGACATTCCCAGTCCACGCCCTGCTGGTTCGTGACGGCTGGCAGCACATCAGCTGGCTCCTCAGCCAGTCACCACGGTAACATGAACAAATTCCTTCTGATATTTGGCAATTTATGGGGAACGTGACTGTGACTTTGTTCTGTTGTGTTCAGTTCCAGTGATAATCCTAATGCTGATTTGATGTTATGACTGCATTTCCAGGTTCACCTTGACCTTGTGGCAGGGCTCGATTCACCCAAACATCAGTGACCTGCTGTTCGTCCGTGACAACGCCCACCCTGCCAGAGTCTACTATGATGTATATGAGCCAACATTGTCTGAATTTAAACAGATTGCAAGTAAGAAACAAAGCCAGCCAAGGCAGTCAACATCAGAAGCAGTCACACAGTTTACAATAAAGCAGAGTTTACTGCAGTAAGAGAGAGAAATCAGTGAGTCCACAAATTAGAAGTATTATGCAATTACAAACAAGTAAACTATCTAACTAACACTAAGAAAGGTGAGAGCTGCAAAATTTGAGATTTGCTAAATAGAGGCAAGATAATTTTAGCAACTCTGGGTGGATTATCTGCAGGTTTTACTAGTTCTTCCAAACACCACATTACTGGATGAGTTTTATCAAAGACGTCACACAGGTGAAGTGATATTTTTTTATACCAGGCTGGTTCACTGTCTACGACAAAACAGTTGAGCTAGTTGAGCTTTTCCAGCACATCCTTGACCTGACTTGACCCACTGAAGACTTTGACCTACACTGTGCATCTGGACACGAGGTACAGTTAAAAAGTTTCCAGTAGGGCCATTTGCCATTTTTTGCCAAAGTGTTCAAAGGGAGCTGGCTAAATTCACTGAAATATTGGACAAGACTGTGCAGGCAGTGGCACAGCAGAGTGCACCGCGCAAAAAGCCAGAAGTGCAGACCCACTACAGAGAGCTTCACTTGGCTGTAATCAACAACATACTCACACAAGTTAGAAACATATTTGATCATCACTAAACATCAAGACTGATGTTTGGTGGATTCCTGGACTTCGAACTGAGCCCAAAGTCATTTATAACACGTCAAACTTTCACAGCAAAAGTATAAGTATATCCTGACCTTTCTGAAGAGAACAGGCCTTGCAGACAGTATTGCAGAACTTTATGTGCTCACATGCTTGATCCTAACAATCCCAGTGTCCACAGCCTCTGCCTCACAGCCTGGATAAAAACACAAGCAAGGAGCACAACTTGACAAACAAGGCTGTGTTCTTTGCTGTCACGCTACACTGAGAAAGAATTGCTAAATCAACTTAAGTGAAGTGTTAAGTGCACTGGCTGCAGCACAGACATGTAAGGTGTCCCTGTAACGTCCACTTGGACTCATGAACTGATTACAGTAGAAGTAGTAGTAGAGTCTACACAAACGTGTAAATGTAAACTGCTATGGTGAAGGCGTACAACAACAGTGCAGGCATTCTACTTATATTTTTGAATAGATGAGAAAGAAACCACAGCTTTTTCTTTTTAATTTATTAACTGTCTTTTCAGGACAGCAGCACCGTCTGAGGAGATTTTATCCTGGAGGAGACCTGATGGACTTCCTCTACCCGACTCACAGCTCAGACACCAACAGCCTGGCTGTGCACTGGTTTACAGTCACTGATCGGGCCTCCCTGCTGGCTCAGTTGGCAGGTACAGTATGTAGATACTAAAACAGTTCTCATGTGCTGACAGTGGGCTGTCCTAGTATGCTGAAGTGTCTCCAGTAATATCTACTTAAAGTCAGTGTGTTACTCTGGGGCCATCTGATGGTAGAATCAAGAATGACACAGTCAATATCAAAACATCAGCATTGAATTGCTGAAAATGTAAAGTTAAGCCGAGGCTGATCTAAAAGTGCTATAGTACCACACACCCTCTGTAAGTACCAGTTCAACCGATTCTCACCTTCTAAAATGTGTATTGATGGTGTGAAATTAGTGTAAACCTCTGGGCTCTGCTGCACATCTGGAACTACACACACCACAAACGAATCCTGTTCTCTTGTGTGTCCAGATGTTGCTGGTGGCATGTTGGTAGTTCAGGTGGTTCCTGACAGCATCCAACCAGGAGTGCCTCTGGTGGAAGGTTCGGTAAAGGGCTCAGAAGCCCTCACACTGCAGGTATATCTGTAGGTTGTAACTCTCAGAGAAAAGCCTTGCTTTGTTTCTTTTTTCAGTTGAGATGTCTCAGTTAGGTCACACAAAATTGGAAAAAGCATTCTGTCATTTATTAGTGCTATTATACAGATATGATTTTTCTATCATCATCATTTAAGACATGTAACTACAGCCTGATGCGTATGTGTGTGCAGGACGTCCTGCAGCTGCTTGGGGAGAACACTGATGCACGCTGGGGTGTTTACCTGCGAGTTCACACTCAGCAACTTCTGGAAGCTTCTCTCAGGCTGCTGGACTTAGCCTACAGAGGAGAGAGGCTCTACAGGCCTGTTTGGATCAGCATGGAGGGTTTACAGAGCAATGACACAAAGGTATATACAGTTGGACTCAGTTTTATTTACTGATTTCTTTGGAACGTGCATCCTTTCACAAGGACACTGATAAAAGTAAGGGGGCGTCTGCCAGTACTCCAAGAGATCAGTGTTCATTTTGACATGAATGTTTGCCTTAGTGATAGTCCAAAGACATGCAGTCAGGTTAATTGGAGACTCTTACACTCACCTGTATGTATGAGAGCGAGGTATGAATGGTTATCTTTGTCTATATGTGGCCCTGCGATGGACTGGCAACCTGTCCCAGTCTAGGATAGGCTACGCCAATTTAAAAGTGAATCTTGAAAGCCACAACATTTTTCAAGGTCGGAGATCAGAGTCCACCGTATCAAACACAGCACTAAGATCTAAAAGGACCAGAACAGCTGTCACCAGAGTCAACTGTTAATAAAAGATCAAACTTTTAAACACGCCGAGTGTTGTATGCTTCCTACCTGACCAAATTCATACAGGTTGCATGTCTTCATTTCAAACATATCTTTCCTCAGTAACTACCAAACAATGTTTTTTGCTAGGTCATTATTGGTGGTAGGCTTAGTTCATCAGATTAGTCTGACAGGATGAGCTGATGAGCAGCTCTTTTACTGAGATCACAGGAGGGAAACATTACAAAGATGCATGAACACAAAGATGATTTAAACTACAACTGGATACATGCAGATGCTTACATGATAAAAAACAATCTTCTGTGCTTGGAGATGGGGACTGGGATCTACTGTAGATTATCTTTAATTGACTGATTTTGTCTTGTCTCTATCTGTTGTTCTGAACAGATTTTGTTGCGATTAGTTTTATATTATCATTGTCATTACAATTTAGTCATCAAAGAAAAAAATCTCAGGTCTCTTACCAAAGAGTTCTGGATGTGAGCGAGAACTACTGACTAAATAAATCTTTGCTAACTACTGTAATACTGACTGAACACTATCTAATTTTAAGAAAGTGTGTAGTATAATATTGTACGTCCGCTTTAAATTCTATGTAAAATTACATATTTATGAAAGTATAAAATGACTGAATGTAACATTGTGCATCTACACCTCATTAATCGTCTGTTGTGACTTCATGTCTCTTTTTCAGGAGTTTGTATCCACAGTAGAGCAGCTGTTCCCTTACGTCACCCTTGTGCTGACTGAGGGAAACTGGCCTCCTCAGATCCCAGCAGTGGTGACAGGCCTGTCTCAGAGAGTTGCTCTACATCTGAGTCGAGCATTGTTGCCAAAAGGGCAGAAGGAGCTCCACTCTCTAATGGGAATGATGGAAAGACATGACCTTATAGTGGAGGAAGACACGAAGCAAGATGCTGAAGCTTCTGCAGTCTTGGAAGGACTTGTGGGTCAGCAAAGAGGGAGAAAAAACACAAACCTCTATATGATTTCTGGCCAGTCCTAACTGTGGAAGAGACAGAATTACACTACTTAATAATAATGTTAATGCATGTATATACAGATATCAGTGACACTCACACTGCAGTTTAATGGCACACTGTTAATTCTTACAGTACAACATCCAGAATCAGTATTATAAGTTAAGTCTACATTGGTTGGGGCACAACAGACCCACTTACACTCTTTTGACCTGTGGGCTACCATGTGCCTGTGTATCCTTAAGCATCTTTATTAAATAAACACATGGATAAACTACATTGAATGCATGATCTTATGAAACGTTGTCTCATTTTGAAATTTGAGTTGCATATGCTCATCTGTGGAAAACCACCTCCATGACCTCATTTGATGTTAGCATGATAGTGTAGCATTTATTTCCACCAGAACAATGCCCCCTGCATGGAGAGGCTCCAGGAAATAAATGCCTAGGGCATTATGTGTGCCAAATCATTTTTATCTTCACTATGCATTAGCTACTGACTGATTAATGCACATTTTAGAAGGACCAAAATAAAGTGCCAAAGTAATCATGTAATGTATTGTACTGACACCGAACAAACATATTTTGTTCAAAACATTTTATTAAATTCCTCTGTTGTCAGCAGATGGTGTTAGTGTTTCTCTAAATAAACCCTATACTTAGACATGTATGAACATTTACCTTAGCACTGACTGGTCTGGAGTGACAGATCACACTTTTTTTTCATTATGTCCAAACAGAATAATTAATATTTAGTTTATGAAGTGTTCTAAAGCCTAAACAGTTGAAGACGCATATATACAGTTCATTATTCACTGTGAACATTGCACTTGAACATTATTGTTAATCGTACCTTGTTTAAACAGCAGCTTGAACTCACTCTACACTCAAATGTAAGTTGGTCTAAAAAAGTACCACTGACTGACTAGAGCTGGGTGCTGCGGAGAGCCCCTGACAGAGCCTCAGCTTCGTTATTTGTAGTCTGGTTTTGGCCAGTTTGCTCCTCAGAAGAGGACGGCAGCCTGTTCTTGGTCAGGTATTCACGACAGGAGCAGAAGATGTGGTAGAAAGAGGAGGAGAGACCAGCAATATCTGTTGAAATGTAGGGAAGGACTTCTGGAGACGCTTGGTTATAGTAACTGATCTGGAAAAGGAACCAAACAGCAGTGGTAGTATTGGCTGTGAAGATTAAAGTAAAAATCCACAATCTTAATCTAATCTAAAATTGCCCTTTGTCTTACCAGTGACATGTTGTTTTTGGCCTCATGTATGGTAAACCCAGCACACAGAACCTCTCCTCTGTTATATCCTTCAGTGGGGGGGTGAGTGGGCAGGGTCACTGAGCGCAGAGCGATGACATATGGATCTCTGGCAAAGTAAAACACAAAAAATGACAGTGAGCTCTGCAGGATGAAGATGTGACCTTTGACCCATCATTCAGATCTTTCAATAATTCGCTCTACTGACCCACTGCTACATGGCTTCCTCTTGGAAGCCAACAAAATAAAATCCTGGAGAACTCCTTCTCCCTGAGGGGCTGACTTTGGGGAGCCTACAGCACCACGATGCACCGATGGGGTCACAACACGGTACAGGAAGTCATCATCATCCACCCAGTGAATCAGCTCACAATTCCTGGATGTAGAAAATTACACAGATGTTGATGGAAATGTATTTAATATGATGGGAAGCAATAATGTTGAAGTGACAGTTTCACGTTTTGGTAAATACAAATTTTTTTCTTTCTTGCCAAGGATTAAGTAGATAATAACATTAGTCTGACTTTTTCATCTGTGTGATTAACATGACAGTCACAATAGAGACAGGGTTTAGCTCTGTCCAAGTAACAACAAATGCAAAGCTCAATAATTAACACATAACAGCTTCATAACAGTTTGTTTCCAACTGAAATGTATCCAACCATAATTTATGGTTTTATCTAGGAGTTTAGTCATACACAACAACACTGAACTCTATCAGAGGAAACATTAAAGAGCATGTGGTGACACATTTTTATGGACTATCCACAGGAAATGTGACCTGTGTCTTTACTTGGCCACAGTGCCAAACAGTTACCTGCCAGAAACCAGAGTCCAGACTGAATTAAACAAATACAGTGCCACATTAGTAGTTGTATTCCTATTAGCTTGCATGCTATGTTTTGTGTTGTGCCCTACTGATATGTGGCAAGCTTAAATTTTTGATCATGAGGCAAGACAACCCATGTCGACAGAGTCTTGGCTGCTAACTAAACAAAGACTAACGAGACTGCTTCGGCTTGTAAACACACCCATGCACGGCTATCCATGAGGAGATATCAAATCAGCAACAAGTTAGGACTGGAGTTCTGTCTGAGATAAGGCTAATTTCAAGAATCAAAAGAGTGGATCAAATAGTCCTAAAGGTTGGACTAAAATATTTCTGTTTCCGTCATTCTGAGTATTTATTGCTACTATGACACACTTGATTATTGCAGGCCATGAACTCCTACCTGCCACCTCCCCTCAAAACATCTGACAGGTTAGTATACCCGACCTTTATACACAAACTGAAGAGACAGTTTGTCAAGCTCAAATTAATCTTTTACCAAGTGTGTGCATGTGTTTGTATACATGTAAAAACATTACTGATAGTGTTTGTCCCAGCTGGGTCTGTTCCTCAGCTCTGCTAGCAGACCAAAGGCTCTGTCAGCAGGAACATGAACCTCTGCTTCCACCCTGAAACTCAACATGGACTTCTGCTCAAGGGTGTAAAGACGAACCTGGGGACAAGAAATGATATGAAACATCCTGCTTTTCATGTGGAAAAGGAAACATAAAATAACACAAAAAAATCTCTTTCAAGCAGGAAACCTCAGATACCTTGTCTTTCTCGGAGCTGAGGCGCCAGCTATTTCTAGCAGCCAACATCTTCAGAGCTGACACATTGTTATAGCTTAGATACACCTTGAAACACACAAAAACATACAGTTTGTATGCAACAGCAAACACATAAGTAAGCGTTATAGAACATTTGTAAAGTTTGTCTTTATGCTACTGATCCTGCTTCACTCAAGAGCAGTGTAATTAATGTTATTCATCACGGCACATGCAACTGTAACTAGTCCTGAGCAATGTTGGTTATGTTAATTAGCATCCATAAAAAGTATTTCTCTTTAAAAATATAATTGAATTACTTATCATTGATCTGCAAAATTAATTAGATAGCTAGATGCTGCTAGCTTAGCTTTGATTAGCCTAGCTTAGCTTAGCTGCAGTTATTGCACATAGCATCAGTTCACTTCCTCTTCAGTGCTAAACAAACTCAGCTAAGTCACTCCTAAATGTAGATGTTCTCGTGGCTAATGTTAGCATGTTGGCAAAGAATGCAAACCATTTAAATCAGATAACTCTGAAATGACTTTTAGTAGAGGCTCCTCCCATATGTCATCCTATGCCAAGATAACATGTGTGGATATCAGACCATCATCTAATGTTGGATGTTGCAGCTGTTCAGCTTAGCAAATCACTGCAGAAGAAGAGAAATGGACTCTAGTGTCATTTATTACTTCGTCTTACATATTCTCGAGCAGAGAATGTGTGAAAATAATGATCAAATGCTGCTTTTTTTATGGTTTGTATATCTGCAGTTCTAGGTTTTCCACAGCAAAGCTTTACTAAACAGTGTCTTACTGCCCAATACTGGTCCTGAGTGCCTCCAGACCTTTTTCCTTACCTGGTTTGTAGGATCCCAGGGTACAGAGAGGGGAATGTCACTCTGTTCGCAGGAAATTATGTACTTTCTACAACAAAATGAGAGCAGTAAGAAGCATTAATACTGTCAAGCGTACAGTGCAAGAACACTAGAACTACCTCGGTTTTAATCTTTGTGAAAACTCCAGTATTTGCCCACGTGATGGTTAATCTATAAACTGAACTTCCAGTTAAAATAAGCTTTAAGCTTTGTTGTGTTTTTATCCCTGACAGTTTCACTGTAATTTGAGAATGGGCAACTGTAGTCTTGTGTTTGTCATTAGTTCAATGTAGACTTATTACAGGATAGATAGTTTACCTGTCCAGTCTGATCTTCTTCCTGGCTATGGCTTCTTGAAACCTCCTCTCTCCTTCCTGTAAATGAAGCACAGTTACAGAACACACAGTGGTCTAGATAATCATGCTTCATTCCTTCATTTCTTACATGCTTCTAACCCGAAATAACCGGAATCATCAGCTCCTCCCGAGCCTCAGAGTAAGTAAGTCAAAACATGCTTCCATCTGGTATCTGTATCTTCTATCTGGTTAGAAATATGAGACTCACTCAAAAATCAGCTGCAACTGGGAGCGACAGTTGCTTGAATCGTTGCACATTCACTCTACCAGGGTTGATGGTTTGCGACTCCCCCCTAGTACATGTTTCCCCTTTACAACACAAAGAAGACATACACTACATTGCCAAAAGTATTCGCTCACCTGCCCTGACTCGCATATGAACTTAAGTGACATCCCATTCCTAAACCACAGGGTTCAATATGACGTCGGTCCAACCTTTGCAGCTATAACAGCTTCAACTCCTCTGGGAAGGCTGTCCACAAGGTTTAGGAGTGTGTTTATGGGAATTTTTGACCATTATTCCAGAAGCGCATTTGCAAGGTCACACACTGATGGTGGACTAGAAGGCCTGGCTCTCAGTCTCCGCTCTAATTCATCCCAAAGGTGTTCTATCGGGCTGAGGTTAGGACTCTGTGCAGGCCAGTCAAGTTCATCCACACCAGACACTGTCATCCATGTCTTTATGGGCCTTGCTTTGTGCACTGGTGCACAGTCATGTTGGAAGAGGAAGGGGCCAGCTCCAAACTGTTCCCACAAAGTTGGGAGCATGGAATTGTCCAAAATGTCTTGGTATGCTGAAGCATTCAGAATTCCTTTCACTGCAGCTGCTCAGCCATGGAAACCCATTCCATGAAGCTCTCTGCGCACTGTTCTTGAGCTAATCTGAAGGCCACATGAAGTTCGGAGATCTGTAGCGATTGACTCTGCAGAAAGTTGGCGACCTCTTCGCACTGTGCGCCTCAGCATCCGCTGACCCCGCTCCTTCAGTTTCCGTGGCCTACCACTTTGTGGCTGAGTTGCTGTCGTTCCCAAACGCTTCCGCATTCTTATAATACAGCTGACAGTTGACTGTGGAATATTTATATTTTATATTATTTATATATTTCACGACTGGATTTGTTGCACAGGTGGCATCCTGTCACAGTTCCACGCTGGAATTCACTGAGCTCCTG